>PVJA010010607.1:0-57002 GCA_004027025.1 Myocastor coypus | reverse complement strand
GAGGTTTCAGTCCATATTCGGCTGGCCCAAGGCTGAGTGGAACAGAGCAGAGAGCATCCAGTTCATGGCGGCGGAACAGCAACAAAATGGTGGCAGAGGTAGCCAACCAACACGGCAGCAGAGCAACAGCAACAGCTAGAGCTCCAGTCTGTCTCTCTGTCTCTCTTTATATTACATTCAGGCTCTCCGCCTTAGCTCCTGCCCTAGACTACACCCATAATCCCGGAAGTACTTCCACCCATAATCCCATCAGTACTAAAACCTATAATCCCAGGGATCATGGATCAAGTCTCAAACTCTAGCAGTCCCTGCCCAATGACTCCATGAGGCTTTGGGGGGACAACTAGACATAAACCATAACACCATGCCAGCCCTAGAATGTTTTGACTCACAGAAAATTATTTGAAGGATAACTTACAACTTATGAGGGTCCAAGAACCTAATACATGTTGCGTTCTTAGCTTTGGGAGCTTGGCTATACCTACCTACTTCCCTACTTATAAGGTCTGTTTCCATCCGTATTGAATCATTGATCAGAAAAAGATGATGATGATATGATAGCATAAAGCTGTAGACTACGATGATGCTCTTGAACCCAAAATGTTGGTATCCAATAATCAAAGAAGAGAATTGTCTAGGACCCTTCTCTGAAAGAGTTGGCTAGGTCTCCATAAAGGAATGCAGCAGCTGGAGGGAGTCTTCTGAGAATGAAGAAAGAAAACATGGCTTAGAGAGTTTCTAGATACACATGCATAGTTCTAGCACTGTTCTGTAACATGCATTGTGACCAATCAAGCTGCAGTATGTTAGTGGGAGAAAAAGACACGAAAATTGTATTAAAAAAGACCCACCATTGTGAAGCCCAATCTTTCAGGTGTTACCCCACCAAGCAAAAATTAAGGCTGCTATTTAGAAAAAGCCGCTGTGTTTCTCCCTCCTCTCTGTTCAGTAGATGTTTAAGGTTGACTTACTTAGATTGAATGACCAGTGTTTTATTGTCATCTTCCTCCTCCATCTACCAATACATAAATTTATCACCTGCATTTTACTGCTTGTGCAGCTCTCATGGCTTGTAAGGCAATGCCAGTTTACCTTCAGTTTGCTTTTGCTGAGACCTCAGCCTTTCACGAGCTTTCATCACATAACACTAAGGCAAGTCTAGGACCCTTTCTCTCTTACCCAAAGGTTCATATTTGGCTGGTGGGAAACACTCATGTACTCTGTGACTCAATGATTCCATGAAATCATCCATTCAGAAATAAAAATTCATATTCTATATTTTCATAGCAGCTAAACAAATTCAACTGCTACTTCTTCATACTGCTGGCTCAAATTAGAAATCAGTTCTTCAAGACTTTATCCTTCCCTAAGATGCAGATGAACACAAGTTGATCTCTTGGAACACATTTTCTTAGGAAAGCTTTCTGCACCCCAGTCTCTGGATATTCAGTGTACCCTGACAATCCTATAGCAGCCTTCCTGTCAACTTCTGTAACTACCACATAAGCTAGTGACTGATGTTTAGTTAAGAATGTGCAAATTAGTTTTCAAAACTTTCTTTTGGTGAACATGCTCATCACTTTGAAATTCTGAAAGAAGCTTCTCCATTTTTCTTGAAGACAAAATTGAAAAAGAAAAAAATAGTCACATTTTAACATCATATTATATTTTTATTGGAAATGTCAGTATAGAGAACAAAATTATATTAAAACTACGTATAATTTACTGATTTATAGTAATTGACCATTACGTTATGACTTACTCCACTGTTGGCACTTGGATTATTTAAAAAGTAAGAACAGTAAAACTCCATCTTCACTTCATAAAATATAAAAAGTGAAAAATCTGTAGAATTCAGAATTGGGGAAATATGGCCACTTCAAATTTTACTATACTACTTTTAGTAAATGCAGCCTGAACAATTAATCTTTAGGAATTAGCCAAAGTTTTGGATTATTTCCCATCATATTCACATCGGGACACACACATTAAATTGTACACCACACTAGGATTAACAGTGATGAGACTCTTCATCCACCAGTCCTTCTGTAGTCTATTTCAAGTACTTGTGAGCAAGCTTTTTTTATAATGTATGATTGATGTGTGGAATATAAATATAAATATCTCTGTGCAATTTGCTTATTTTATCATTTAAGAAGGTACCAAGAAATATGTTAAAATTTTCACAGATACTTAATGGAAGTCACCTTATTTATGTGTGCTAAAGGTATTTTATTTTATGCTTTTCAAAAAAAATTCTTAGTTCTTGATACAGAGCTATTTTTCTTAGAAATATCCAGTAAATTTCATAATTTCATTACAGGTTATTAGATCACATAAAAGAATCATTTAGAACTAAATTGTAGAAATACACATAAACAATGGTTCCTGAATTTCAACTAGTACATTCATAATAAGTTGGACAATATTTGAACTGCCTACTTTGAAAAAGGCAGAACGAGTTTTGCATCACATTTTGGGTGCTGTCAGCATTAAATTATATTGGAGGGCCAGGGAGATAGCTCAGGGACACAAGTGCCTGCCTGGTAAGTGCAAGGTCCTGAGTTCAATACCTGGCTCTGAAAGAAAAAAAAAAAGTAGCATTAAATTACTTGGAATGATCACTTGAGTATCTAATCTTTTTAAATAATATTTGCATAATGAGTAGAAAGTTTAAAATTGGACTTTGTATTAGTCAAAGCTAAAAATTTAATGTCACCTGTCAATGAGAGATTCATTTTTGTAGCATAAGAAGAATTCTATTTTATATTTTAAAGAGAATAAAAAGTAGTATAAAAAATCTCCATTAGAATGATGCAGAATTTCACTAAACAAGTAGTAGGAACTCATCAGTGGTTGTTACATTGCATAATATTTTCCTAAGTTAGTTGTTTAGATTACTGGATATAAGCATGAAAAATTGGGTAAAATGTTCTGAGAAATTATAGGGAAGAAGAAAACAAATTTAAGCATTAACTGCTACTTTCAAAGCACCAGGAAAAAAAAAAAAAGAAGTACAATTAACCCAAACTTTTCTGTGAATGTACATAGATATATCTTTCTCCCTATATAAAAAGAATGCTCAACATCCTTAGTCATCAGGGAAATGAAAATTAAAACAGTTCTGAAATTCTTTCTCACCCCAGGAAGAATGGCTATCATCAAGAAGTCAATTCTAGAAGAACATATTATCAGCATAAAATGATGCTGGCACATGTGGATCTGATTTATTTTGCTTGCCAATATAGTCTCTAGCTGTATCTATTTATCTACAAAAGCCTCAACTTTATCTTTTTTTAATAACTGGATAGTACTCCGTTGTGTAAAAATACGTATCTTTTCTATCCTTTCCCCGGCTGATGGGTATTTGGTTATTTCCAAGATTTAGCCATGACAAATTGTGCTACTATAAATGTGAGTGCACATATATCACTGTGGTATGATACTTTCCATTCTTTTGGAAAAATACCTAGAGGGGAGTAGCTGGCTTGAATGGGACCTCCAGCCCTAGCTTTTTGAGGAATCTCAACATCGATTTCCATAGTGGATGTATTAGCTTGAATCCCAACCAATAGTGGAGAAGGCATCCTTTTCACTCAGAGCCTCTCCAGCTTTTGTTATTGGTGACTAGGGTCTCTGATGCATAGTGGTAAGGATGTCTCCAGTGCAAGTCTGCCTTGCTGTTCCTTTACTGATTCTGCAGACTCAAAATCAGCCAGTGAGAACATGGATGTTTCTGAGCTGCTTCTTAGGTATGGAATCTTTCTTGAGGAATATGTTAGAATTTTTCAGAGCATCATGTGGTCATCTTACTGTAGACAACTAAATTAAATAGAAATATTATAGGCAGTCAGACAGGGTTTAACCCTTAAGGAGACAATATAGAAGACATGAAGATTGCAACTTTGGAAGAGACAAACACTCCTTTCTAAATAGGCCAAACCTCAAGACAAACAAATGCAGCCACATGCTTCCCTAGGGATGGGCATCAGGGTTTGCTATTCTAAATAGGTGTCAATCACCTTGAAAGATCCAGAAAGAGCCTGTCTTAGCTACGTTTTACTCATTGCTGGGACAAATACCTGACATCCAAAATGAAGGAAGGCAAGGTTTATTCAGCTCACAGTTACTGGAGATTTCAGCCCATACTTAGCTGGCTCCACCTCAGAGAGACACATGGCAGAGGGCAGCAGTTCATGGGAGTGGAACAGGGGCAATATGGTGACAGAAGCAGCCAACCGAACAAGGTAGCACAGCAACAGCAGCAGCTTCAGACAGTTTTTTTTTTTGTCTCTCTTTAAATTACATCAGGCTCTCTGCCTTAGCCTATCTGCCTCAGCAGATACTCAGACTTTAATTCCCAGCAGTACTCAGACTCATAATCTCATCAGTACTAAAAACACATAATCCCAGTGGATCATCAGTCCAGTCTCAAACTCTAGAAGTCCCTGCCTCATGACTGCATGAAGCTTTGGGGGAACAACTAAACACAAACCATAACAGAGTCAATAACCCACTCCCCAATGGGAGAGCTCCTGTACTGTATTCATATACCTATGTGACTCGCTTCTCCATTTGATCCCAATTTAATCAATCTTATCTGAGCAATTGTGCTTGTAACCTTATTGGCTGACCATAATTTTGTCCCATCTCCATGTGTGAGTTCCCAAGTTTTCAATTGTAGACTCACCTCACCCTATCACGTTGCTCTATAAAAATCCATAGGAAAGACAGATTCAGGGGTAACATGCTAGGGTGCCGTTTCTGTCCCTCTCTCACATAGAAGCCTTCTTTCCAGCAATAAATGTTCTGCTCATAACCTCCATTGTTCCTAAATTTATTTTTCTGGTTTAGAGAGCATGAACTCATTCCAGGTACCTTTCAGATTGGCAGCTTGATTCCCCTGCATCACTGTGACCGCCCTGCTGCTGGTTTTACTTGCCTCTGTGCTTTGGTAGACAGCAGATGCTCAAGGCTAGCCCTAGAGAGAATGGTTGGGGATACAAGATGCCACAAAGCTGTCTCTTCCTGTACAGACCTAGGTGTTTTCAAGAATAAACTAATGATTTTCTGAATTGTTGGAAGGCATTGGTTAACTAGAAGAGTTGATATATATATTTGTACTTTAGGGAAGGTTCCACAGGGCGTTCAAGGTTTCACTACTAGATCAGACTTGTAGAGATCTGCCTGCTTACATCCCCTCCAGAACTGGGATTACAGGCATGCACCACATTATCCAGTCTCAGTTGCGATCTCAGCATACTGTGGGGGCAGGGCCAGCATGGCAGGCTCTGGCATTGAATCCCTGTCCCTGCACCTGTTTACAGGTACTTTAATCCATTGAACTACTTGGCTAACCCTTAAAATACTGTATTTTTAAAATTTTACTATTTTTAATGAGAAAGAAATGAGACGATTTCAAAACACATTAGTAGGACAGCTATAATAATTGATACAATGCCTTACAGTAGATGTACAAAATGCAGACAAGATCACTTTTCTAAATACTATTGATACAGATATTTCTTCATATTAAACGAAGAGAAAGTAGTTGTATATGTAGTCCAATAGTCCATGATAATAGTGGGTTATCAGCAGAATTGACAATGTTAGAAGCTATTGACTGGAGCTTCTTACAGCTCAGCATATTAATATGGTTTTCCTTTGTGTGTGTGTGTGTGTGTGTGTGTGTGTGTGTGTGTGTGTGTGTGAGACCAAGGACTGAACTCACGCACCAGGCAAGCACTTATTCTACTGAGCAATTTCCCTGGCTTCTAATATGACTTTGCTTTATAATACCTTGTGGTTAAGCTTTTCTGCTTGATAGTTAAGACCCAGTTAATGCAAGACCTATATAACAAAACATGTAACTTTTTTATCTGACAAAGACAGCCAAATCTCCTCAAGATTTACCCTGAAACCGTGTATAGTGTTTTGTAGATCCTTTGTCAGTGTCAGCCATCTGAATGAGTCACAGCCATTGCTTAACCAGTTTGCTCTCTGTGAAAGCCTGAGAGAGTATTTATCTTGGTGACTCTCCTTAGGTGCACTATACATCATCAATCCCTTTCCTGTGTGGTGCCATAAATCCCCTTGAAAAGAACATTTGGGACACCACTGTGTTATAGGATGTTACAGTACAGGTTCTCTTATGTCCTGAGTCCTAACTGACCTTGAGGAGCTAGGGCCAAAATATTGGCTATCCTTATAGCCCTTCTTTTTCTCTAATTTTTGGTCTGCAAATGTTAAGTTCTTAGCCCTCCAGAAAAGAAGCATAGTGATATTATTATCCTATAATGTAGGCACTCGAGATTAACATCACTCTCTAAATATCAAATATCTTAAACTTAACATGGAATCAGTATTTCTCATCAAACATTGATATTCTAATAATTCCCTATAGAATGTGATTTATTTATTTTCTTGTTTCAGAACCTTTATTTGTTTATTCACTCATTTTATGGCCTGCTCAGCCCACCCCGAGGGCAGGGCTGGCGCAGCATGTGGTGCCAGGGATCGAACCGCGGTCCCTGAAGCCGCTCAAGCTTTCCCAAGCAGGGGCTTTAGACCACTGAGCCATCCCGCCGGGCCCTAGAATGTGATTAAAAAAATACAATTACACATTTGTACACTGAAATTTAGGAATCTAACCATACACAAAATTGTAGTAGGTGAATCCCATGATTTTTTTTTCTCATCTTTTATTCTTTTTTGTTATCTTTTCTTTTAAACATTTATTTGAGAGAGAGTATAACAATAATTGATATGACATTAGAACCACCATGCATCTAGAATTAATGCCTGAAGGAATTAACAACTGAGACCTCCTTTTTGCAGAGGTTTGCACGTCAAAAGAAATTATCAACAGAGTGAAAAGATGATCCACAAATTTTGAGAAAAATCTTAACTAATAAGTGTTCAGAAAATATCTTTTATCTAGAATTTATAAAGAACTAAAAATATTAGGGCCCCAAAATTTAAAGACCCAATCCAGAAATGGGCATCTGAGATGAACATACACTTCTCAGAGGAAGAAATACTAGAAGCTAATAAATATGTGAAACAATGCTCCACATCACTAGCCATCTGTGAAATGAAAGTTAAAACAATACTGAAATATCATCTCACCCTAGAAATAATGGCTATCAAAGAAATTAACCAACAGCAAATGTTGGAGATGTTATGAGAAAAAAAGGAACCCTTTTGCACTGCTGCTGGGAATGTAGACTGGTGCAACCATTATGGAAATCAGTGTGGAGACCCCCTAAAAAACTGGGACTGGAAATTCCATTCAATCCAGCTCTCCCCCTGCTGGGAATTTTCCCAAAAGACTGAAAATCCCATATCATAGTGATATTTGTGCACCTATGTTTATGGCAGCACAATTTGCGATTACCAAATCTTGGGACCAAGCAAAATGCCCATCATCTGAAGAATGGTTGAAAAAGATGTGGTGTTTTGTACAATGGAGTATTATTGAGCTATCAGGAATAATAAACCCAAAGCCTTTATATATAAGTGGATGTATCTTGAACATATAGTCATAAGTGTAATAAACCAGACCGACATGTGTAAATATAGTATAGTCTTCCTATGTAAGAACTCAAAAGAAGAAGTAAAAATGGAAAGGCATAACATAGCTAAATGGAAATGAAAAGCTTAAGGATTAAACAGTGAACAGACAGCAAGCAGAAAAGTTAGGAAATATGGCAGAGGTAAAACCATGCACTTATATACACAAGATGATTAAGACAATGACTCTAAGAATCTCCAACAGGCTTTTGAAATTAGCAATTAGTTGGTCAAATTCTGACCCTAACTACAAATGTTAATATCTGCAAAATAAGCAACTACACTGAGGATAACAATGTGTAATACTAAAATATTGTTTTTAAGATTTGTTTCTGGTACTATTGCTTTATGGAGGAGCAAATTTCTGTAGATTATTATTATTCCTACATACTTAAAATAAGTACTTTTTCCATCAATATGACACAATTTTGAACAGTAAGTTAGTATTTCTAAGTGCATTCACAGTTAAAGTTTTTGAATGTTGCCTGAAAGGTCTGTGCATTAAAAAGTTCATAATTAAATGTATTTATTCATTAAAACTTTAGAAATACGTACATGTAATATATATTTAAATTGCTTTTCTGTCAGATATGCATTTTGCTAATAAACTGTGGCAACAGCTATAAACAATTTTATCCTCAAATGTTGCTACAGAAATAGTTTCAATATATATTATTAAAGATACAAAGTCTATGTTTCAATAAAAATATGTAATTGTAGCCATGCTTCTTAAAAGGTCACAATCTTTTTTTTTTTTTTAAGCTTTTCTGAACATTTATTACAAGATCCCAACACTGTTTATGTTTTCTTCTCAACCTCCTGCTCTGCGGCTTCCTTGACTCCCTTCACTCGGATGCCAAAGAGCCGGGTGTTGGCACAGGCCATGCACGGACTGGCGAATGCCTTGAGGTTCTCTTCTTCCTCTGCGATGACCCTGGCCTTCTCCTTCTTGTAGACATTCCTGGTGGGCATCACAGCTTCTGTCAGCTGGTGGCCAACTTGTGTTCTTCAGCAGAGCTGTCTCCCTTCTTGGGGGCTGATGGCTTCCTGGGGAAGTTACTGCACGTTCACCTGCAGGGACTCAGAGGATTTGCTCCACCGCCTTGGGTCCACCGAGCCTGCAAGGGTCCGGGCTACCTTCTTGTGAATACCGGCCACTGCAGCTCCTCCAGACTGCCCACTCTGAACTTGGTGTGGTATTGCACGTGGGACAAGGCGCAGCGGGCCAGATGGATGGGGATGTAGGGCGCGGGGCACTTTTGCCAGGTGTTGCGCCTGCGTATCTTCCCAGCTGGCTTATTGAACCACGCAGCCACACGCCGCTGCCTGTCCTTGTGAAAGTAGGGCTTCAGAATCATGCCATTCTGGTTGGGTGTCATGATTGCTTCTTATGCCGCTCATGGCAGAACCCAAAAAGGTCACAATCTAATTTTTTCATTTTTTCATCTTTATCACAGGTGGTTCAGAATGACAATTACAAGAGGTTTAAAACTAAAGCAGAGCCAGAAATGGCGGCACATGCCTGTAATCCCAGTACTTGGAAGGCTGAGTGAGGCAGGAGGATCAGTGTGGGTTTGAGATCAGCCTGGGCTACAAAGGTGAGCTCAAAGCCAGCTTGAACTGCACAGGGAGACTCTGTCTCAAAAAGACAGAAGAAAAAGAAAGAAAGAAAGAAAGAAAGAAAGAAAGAAAGAAAGAAAGAAAGAAAGAAAGAAAGAAAGAAAGAAAGGAAGAAAGAAAGGAAGAAAGAAAGAAATTTTATTTCTAACACTACATTTTTTTACCCTGTGCTTTTAAATTTTGCAGAGTGCTAACTTTTCGATTAAGGAAGCTACACAGGTCTATTCTTTTATGTCATTTTCATGTGTACTTCTGTACTGATATAATGGAGCAGAGTAAGCATTCATATATAGTCAGGTTTGATTTATATGATAGCATTCTCCAAGAGTCACTTAAGTAGTCTGTAGGTTATCTATTGGGTTTATTTCAGTTCACTCAAGTTGGAGTAATTCTGTTCTAAGTAAGAAGTTGCCCACAATTATGTTTCCATTCAGCTGCCTGTACATAGAAATGCAAAACAATAATTATCCTAGAAATTTCACAACCTTTGTAGTAGCCCCTAGGTTGAAGCAGTAGGCAGCTGATTTTGGTAAAAGAGCAAAGCATATGACTCCTTCTACTTGGCTTCTATGACTGGATCCTGCTTGCTTTGTACCTGGCAGCCAAGTAGCATAAAACCTGTCCTTTTCTGTTCCATATCCTCAGTCTGTAAATGTTCTTTTTATCCTTGCATAAAATGTATTTTATATCTTAATATCACTGAGTCCTGTGGTAATAGCTTCAGGAATTATTTCCTTTTAAATTTCCTTGTTTTCTACAGTAGTCTTCCAGGCAATGTCTTGTTTCACTTATTTCACAAAATTTGTGCTGCTTCTGAGGTATGATACATATCTTACAGATTAACACTCCTCAACTTTGAGTACTGTGTCTCTAGTCACAAAGGTTATTATTTACCATTGAAAGATGGACCTAGGGGCTGGGGAGATAGCTCAGTAGAATAAGAGGTTGCCTGGCAACACAAGGTCCAGACTTCAATTCCCTTACTACAAAGAAGGAAAGAAAGAAAGAAAGAAAGAGTCTCACTTAAAGTTGTGTGTGTTGTGCTATGTTGTATTTTACTTGTGCTGTGTTGTGTTGTGCTTCATGCTCTAGCAAGAATTCTCAATCTATTTGTGTAGGTAACATTCTAAACCCTGCAATATTAGGCCTCATACTTGAGGTGGCTAAAAAAGAATGCTAAATAGTACAGAACAAGTCCTTATAATTGGTAAGAGAAAACAGCTTTAATAAAAGGCTTTCTTGTCTTTAAGGGCATTACATTTACTTATAACTGCTCTGTGGCCTTCCAGTGAAGTGTTTTTATATATTCACAAGGCAGGGTTCCTATGTGTTACAAAAATACATGTTTTTTGCTACAGACTTTTCATTTCAGCACAAACACTTTTAGTACAAGCAAATTGCGGAGTGGTTCACTTGGTGTCTGATAGTTCAGTAAAACACACTTACAGACACAGTTTTCAATATTCTTATCTTATGTATAATCTTTTTGTACATTGACAAAATGTGCAGTTACCTCTAAGAAGACTACAGTGTATCAGAGGAGCAGAAGAACAGTTAACAAACTCAACAGTATGTTATGGATCAATAAAATGGCCTCTCAAAAAGCAATCTGAAAAATAAAGTGGGCAATATTTTTCAATAAAGAAGGCCATAAAGATGGATAAATTTGAGACATTTCCAGAGGAATGGATGAAACCTGAGAATTCTTAATAAAAAGTAAATAAATGAGACTCACACATATAAACACACTCTATTGTTTATTTGGTATGAGAAACCGAAAGGGTAAATAAGGATGAAAATGTATAATCACTATTGTGTAATGGGAAAATTTGTTTCTAGGGTAAAAGGAACTAGGGTGGAGGAAGGGCAAAAGGAAGGAAAGAAGAAGGGATAAACGATTAAGAGATGAATACGAATGGAAACAAAGCGTTGTAACTAGAATGGGAAAAATGGTTAAAGGAAGGAGAGGGATTGGGAAGGAATAGAGAAATCACAATATATCATGTACAAGTACAAATGTCCTATGATGACTATGATAATTATGTATACCTAAACATAACCCTAATTATATGTAAACATAAATAAATTATGATATAGGCTTATTATGATATATATATATATAATATATATATATATTATATATATATATCATACTGTGAAAGAAACAAAGTAGGTACTTTGTTATTTATGCAACTATAAAAGTACTATTTATGAAAACTTGTGCTCAACCCTATAAAGAATGTACAGTTTACAACAAAACCCTTTTATTTGTAATAATTGGTCCTGAATTACTAGCCTCAACAGCATATCTGGGATAGAAATTCTGTCACAGAAATTCATCCACAACATAATGTTACATATACTATCTAATATGAAATAAGAGAAAGACCACAAACAGAACTTTTCTAAAAAGGTATGTGGTAATATATATTGGATATAATAAATGAAATAAAATAATTTATACATTCCATTTACAGATATGAATTCATTTAATTCTTACTACAGTCTTTGGAATGAGTTGTGTTTATTATGCATTTTTTAAATAGAGAGACTTGTATACAGAGAAATTTTTCTGTTGCCTAGAGAACAGTGCACCAGAGCATAATTCCAGATATTCAGGATCCAGAAGATTTCTACTTAGGCTTTATTGGTCTTTTTCAGAATAAAAAAAGAAAGAGATGAGTATAAAACTTTAGATGTGTTGGCTGGGCGTGGTGGTGCACTCCTGTAATCCCAGAATTCAGGAGGCTGAGGCAGGAGGATTGGTGTGAGTTCGAGACCAGCCTGGGCTACAAAAGTGAGCTCAGGACCAGCCTCAACTGCATAGCAAGACCCTGTCTCAAAAAGACAAAAAAAAAAAATCTTTAGATGTGTCATCTACCTGTAGGTAGTGACGTCTGTCTGTACCAAGTCCCCACCAGGACTGCAATCATTATGTACAATGTGTGAAAATAAAAATTGAAATAAATGAAAATAAAAGGTACTTAGAAAGATGAAAAAGAAATTAAAGAAAGGGAACATATTTTATTTCCAAAGCATAGGATTATGATTCTATTTTGTTTACATTGTTACTAGGCCTACTTTCTCTCCCCTTTCTTTTGCATGGTTGACCAAGATGTTCCAGCTAAGGACTTTAGCAGCAGTAGATTATTTGATGCAGAAAGGAGAACATGTTTATGATTTCTCAGTGATTCAACCAAGGTTCAAATTGAAATTCTGGGGGCCTGGCGGGATGGTTCAGTGGTCGAAAGCGCCTGCTTAGGAAAGCTTGGGTGGCTTCAGGGACCGCGGTTGGATCCCCAGCACCACATGCTGCGCCAGCCCTGCCCTCAGGGCAGGCTGAGCTGGCCATCAAAATAAATAAATAAAAGTTCTGAAACAAGAAAAAAAAATATGAAACATTCTTTAAAAAACAACAAACAAAAAACAAATTGAACTTCCGCCATGGAAACATCTTCGCCCTACTCTCCTCTGTAATACTCCACAGCTAAATCACAAAATTTACACACTCAGGAAGAAAGCCAGCCTATTCCACTTATTATGAAAGGTTAGATCTCAAGTAGGAAAAGAGAAATCATGAAATCATGTATGTATATCTCATTGTGAAGTCAAAGGGGATGTCTGGTAAGTCTCAACTCTATGCTGATATAATTCTGCCATTTACTTCAGGAAGCATGGTGGTTCAAGTTCATTACTGACCTGCAACAGAGCTTGGTTAGTATACTTAGTTGAGGGTTTACAATAAACTTTTAATTCTGTAATTCAGCAGCAAATATCTTTCACCCTTAACCAACCTACCAAAGCTTAAGTGAACTGTAGACTTTAGCAGTATAGAAAGTAACATGGGTTGTTATAAGGGCTGCTAAAATTTTAACTCTAACAGCTTTGAAAGTAGAAATCAAAATGGATAAGCAGCTGGAATACAGATAGATTTCTGAAGCATCAGATGAAGGAAAAAACTGACAACTATTCAGTGAATTTATAGTAGTTTTAGAAGGAAAAATTATTCATTGGAGCCAAGTGTGATCTTTCAGGTATGAATGATCATAAAAAGCTGTCAATATTGATAAAATAAAGTAAAATATTCCAGAAGCTTGCACTTCATCATTGTGAATTCTGTTGACAGAATTTAACTTTCTTTAACTTCAATCTTTGGGTTAGTGGACCACAATTTTCCTTTTTAATATTGGTGTAATCTATGACATGGACTTACACTTTGAAGCAGTTTTTTTCTTTTATTAGTAGGAAGGGAGCCGAATTACATTTAAAAAGCATTTAATTTATACTATGATCATTATTTTCTCATCGGGATCCTTCTGTTTCTTTCACCTGTGCATTAGGTCGCTTTTAAAATGTTACCTTAGGCCTGGTGTGGTGGTACATGCCTGTAATCCCAGTACTTGGGAAGCTGAGGCAGAAAGATCGATGTGAGTTCAAGACCAGCGTGGGCTAAAAAGTGAGCTCAAGGCCAGCCTGAACTGCATAGTGAGATACTGTCTTAAAAAGACAATAAATAAATAGATAAATAAATAAATAAATAAATAAAATAAAATATGACCTTATTTTTATGAAAAGCAGAAGCTATATTTTTACAGGAGCTACATTTTTTCAGGAGCCAGTTTTCATGGTTAAATCTTTGTTATACAAGAATATTTCTCCTCAAATTCTGAAAAAAAATACCTTCTAAATTTTTAAGTTCTTTATTTAAAGTCTATCTTTCATGGACATAGAATATTGTGTTTGACTCTTTGGGCCAATGAATTCTTCATACAAAGGATTGGCATATATGAGCTCCTGGGCCAAGATAGAATAGTTTCCTTAAGAACTTCTGTAAACTTAAAAGAGCATTATGTTCTTTGAAAAGGATATTTCTGACATTTTTTTTAAATTAGAGTTATGTTTAAAAGGCAGAAAAAAATGGTTACAGATTCTTTATGGCTCTTGGCTAGGGAGATAGCCCAGTGGCATAAACACCTGCCTGGCAAGCACAAGGCCCAGAGTTTTATCCCCGGTACAAGAAGATTCTTGATGGTCCCCAACAAATGAGGTGAGTATGTTTAAAACCATACAATTTCTCTTATAATTAATGAGTACTTTCATATGTTCCAAAGAAAATCATGTCCTATACATAAAAATAATCAAAGAAATTTTTAGTCTGTTATATAGGTAATAAAACTATACATATTAGGTAATATTAGAATATATACTAGAAATTCTAAAATATTGCATCTGTGTTTTATTCCCATTAGAAGTATAACTAAAAGTTATGTTTTTGTATGGGAAATAAAGTACATGGCATTCACAGCAATTTAAATGGCAAGTTACTGTGTTTTGTGAAGTATCATTAATTTTGTGGTGATATTTATTACATTTATATTTTTAAAATATGCATTTAAAATATGCATAATATAATTTTTTAAATGGAAAATTTCCCTCCATATTATTTATTGCCTAATAAATATATTTAAATAATAACTAAACAGATGAAAAGAAAAACCTGTTGAGATTTTGAACTTGCAAACTGTAAGTGGAGATGTTGCCCTACCCATCTATCCATCTCGAGAGAGAGAGCAAGGAACAAAGTGAATTGGGGAGTAGAAAAATACAAAACGTAAAAAAGCGTTTTGTCTTAATAGGTGTGATTTAAAACTATGGCAGGCTGTCGGAATTGAGCAACTCGCAGCAGAGCGCGCAGACCTTGTCCCTGCGGCACATCTACCACTGTAAGCACTCGCGGCCCATCGTCACCGTGTGGGAGCGGCTGCTACGAAAGCCAAACCGAACAGAAAGCTTACTTTTCCTTACTTAGCCAAAACAGCAAAAGGAAGGGGCCAGAGTTTACAAAAGATTTTGTACCAGTTTCAAGGGAGGCTTTTAAGTATGTTTCAAGTGAAACTGATGAAAGTTGTAAGAAGTGGCTTGGAAGAGTGTTATCTACTTGGGAAGAAAGATCAGTTTATGAAAATGATGTATTACACCAAGTTAAGCAAGTTGTATGGTGATAAAGGCTACAAAGTGAACTTATGAACAAATAAAGGCAGATGAAAATGAAAATTGTTCTCTGGGATCTCCAAGTGAACCACCTCAGGAGGGACAGGATAACATTTCAGCGGAGAAAATGAAGACATAGCCATTCTCTTAAAACAAGACTCTAGATCTGGTTAGAGCATTGCAAGACTTAGAAAATGCAGCTTCAGGAGATACAGCAGTTCATGAGAGGATAGCTTCTTTGCTTGTTGAAGTCCAAGAAGTATCCCTACTAGATAAAATAACAGATAAAGAGTCTGGAGAAAGGCTTTCTAAAATGGTAGAGAATGCTTTTATGTTGCTGACAGATTATAGTGGGAGATTGGCAGCAGAAATAGAGTGTAGGAAGCAACTCACTTGAATGTTAGCAATTTTCTTCGTTGTCAAAAGGAAGTCCTTGCAGAGAATGAACATAAACTGGAAGTGTGCAACCTTTTTTTCCTCTAGTGATTATTTATCTTTTGGTAGGAATTCTAACATATGTGAGTATGACTAACTGCACATCACACATTTTTTTGAGATCTTAGACCTTTTTTGGACTGTGGCTCGCATTAGGTGAATTTTAGGTAAACTCGCATTAATAAGTTTCCTTCTAGCTAAACAAATCAACCTGCTTAAGTAAACTTTGGAATAAACAGAAAAAATATGGCAAATACCTAAAAATTTTTATTATTACATCAATATGCGATTCCTGTAAGTACTTTTCATTTCATACACATGTGTCCTATTACTCTTGTCACCTTCTTTTTTAAAATATTATTTATTCATTTTTTACTTGTTTCAGAACCTTCGTTTGTTTATTCACTCATCTTATGGCCGGCTCCGCCCGCCCCAAGGGCAGAGCTGGCGCAGCATGTGGTGCGGGGGATCAAACCGCGGTCCCTGAAGCCGCCCAATCTTTCCCAAGCAGGCGCTTTAGATCACTGAGCCATCCCGCTGGGCCCCTCTTGTCACCTTCTGAAGCAGCTATGGCTGCCTTATTATCCTGAGTAGAGAGAAAATGTTTACCTCCTCTGTTCACTTCAACGTTGAGGAACAGCTTGAAGTAATGTGCTGTCTGATGCTGTGAATAAGCTGAAGAGCATCCACCTCACTGCCTTCACGAGGCTGCCTCTCCCTTGGGTGGCACTCAGATGTAGTATTCACTAGGTTTTTGATCACAGCTTCCAATTACACTTGTGAAAGAACACATTTCAGTACTACTTCAGGGTGGCAGGAGCAATGGAATAACTGTTTATAGTGCAGCTGAGTATTTTGAGAGGCATTAACACTTCATCTCATTAGTGACATTATTTTCCCATTACCTTTTGTCTTAAAAATAGTATTAGGCTAAAATAAGTCAGAAAACCTTGCTCAATCCTAATACTTTGTGCTATTTTTCACTAGTTGTCATGGTTTGTTGCTGCCCAAAGCCTCATGTAGTAATGGGGTAGATTTCCAGAGTTTGTGATTAACTTGTGATCCACTGGGTTCATGGGTGTGAGTGCTGGTGGGATCATGAGTATGAATGCTAATCCCAGCCTGTGATAACCTGAACACATCAAAAGGGAGACAGACTTGCTCTCTGTATCGATTGTTGCTGCTGCTCTTCCCTTTTACTCTTGCTGTTCTGCTGACTTCTACCGCCATGAATAGCTGCCCTTTGCCATGTGGCACTCTGCCTTGGAGCCAGCCAATATGTGCCGAATCCTCCACAGACTGTGAGGTAAATAAACCTTTCCTTTCTTAATCTTGGATGTCAGGTATTTGTCCTAGCAATGAGAGAAGAGTAACTAAGGCATGAATCATCCTGCATACAACTAGAGATTGAAGGAAAATATTTGATCTCCAGGAGCTGTAAAGTCTAGTGAGTGACTTGAAGAGCTGATGATTTAAAGTGATTAAATATAGAAACTATCCAGTTTGGAAAAAGTCAAAAGTATCGTCCACATGGCCATTTAAGAATAATTTTGCAATATATATTTATGGAAGAGTGCTGGGAACTTTTCTAGTCAGGACAATGGTGTAGCTTTCATTTAAATCTCTCAGCTCTGACAAAAATTAAATTTAAGTTCATTAAACTGAGCAAAGTGTGTTAAATACAGAGCAGCTCATTACTGGGCATCAGCTCAATCATTGATGAGAGCTCTCTGAAAGACCCATCATTAGAACATTAAATGTCATTTTATTATGAGGCAGTAACTATCTGATTAAAACCCTAAATGGATGACGATCATTGAGATGCCATATTGAAAGTATCTTCCAAATGATTATTAAAGTCTGCATTAAAGGGAAATAATGAATTTGATCACATTCTTGGGCTCAGTGTTTTCATGTGTATCTTTTCTTTTCTATTCTTACCAACATACACATTTATTTCAGAACTTAATTTTCTTCCTGTGATTGTTGGAATAACTTTCTAAAACTATGCTTTTCTGCTGCAGTACCCCCAAGTACTTCAAGGATGTCTCCAGTAAAAAGTCCATGAAAACTTTCACCTAAGTCACCTTTTAAAACAATCTCATACTTTCTGAAAATATTGTAGTACATTTACAATGAAACTCAAATTAATAGCTGGGCGTGGTGGCGCACGCCTGTAATCCCAGCACTCGGGAGGCTGAGGCAGGAGGATTGATGCGAGTTCGAGACCAGCCTGGGCTACAAAAGTGAGCTCAGGACCAGCCTGAACTGCATAGCGAGACCCTGTCTCAAAAAGACCAACAAAAAAAAAAAAATCAAATTAATATAATCCTAATGTTCAAGGCCTCCTTCAGTGAAAATGATATTTTTAAATTGCATATGTCTTCATCAGAAAGTATATATAATGCATAAATGTATTTTTATCTTGTTTTGTTTTCTCTCCTACTTTTTACATAGTCTGATATTTAAAATATTCATCATCTATAAGTAAATATGGGGATTTTGATCACCTTTTGTGTAAAAACCCAGCTATTGACATGTGATCTTTTCTCCTCTCAGAATCGATTGCTTCCTCACTTTTCCCAAAATTTTTTTGTTCTTTCTTTGGTAACAAACTGTTACATTATACTTCTCTGATGCCTAAAATAGGCCAATAACTTATATAATATATGTATAATGTATGATATGAAACATATTTTACTGCTTCAGGAGAAGGTCTTCATGTTATTCTGCATCTTTCCAAACTTCTTGCAGCACACCTTCCAGCGGCACGGAGGTGTGTTACTCCACGCTACATTCATGCCACAAATCAGCTATCATTCAACTATAGCTATAATCATAAACTGGTATCAAATTTAAACTTCAGTTCTATTTCTTACTTTACACCAGGTTTGCAACAAATTACCTTTGACGATCAATTTCTGTGCCTTCAAAGTAGAATTTGAATTTAGCATTCTTGACAGTTTCCCAGCATGATATATATATATATATATATATATATATATATATATATATATATATATATATAATTTTTTTTCCACATAATAATCATTGAAAACTCAACTGTGTTGTGGATTTTTTCTTCCTCCTTTACACAAAGTGAGGTCTTAGTCTTTGCCAAAGTTCAAGTTACCAGAACTTCTCTTGGATTGTGGTTATTTATTTCTAGCTCATTGACATCCCTGGGAGCCAATATGCTCCACATTCTTGTAGACTTAACAATGTATTTTTTGAAACATGCACAAAATTGCATTTTGTTTAAGTGAATGTATTCTGGCCATGGTTTTATGGTTATCAGTCATAGAAATACTTTATGCAGCTCCAAAAGGAACTCTCTTTTTTTTTTTTTTTTCTTTTATGTATGGCCATATAGTCAGAGGTTACTGATAATGAAATTATTAAAAAGTAGCTAAAATCCCAACATGATCATACTTATGAACCAGGATAAAGAAATATTATTCAGTAATTCCATGCCTTCACTGAAACTCTCTATGAAAGTAAAAAAAAAAAAAAAAAAAAGCACCATCTTTCTACCCAGGACAATTTCACTTACTCTCTTCAGAAGCACCCTACCCTCATCATGGAGGTGCTACAGTTTCACTATTTTAAAGATAAACTATTGTTCATAGGGTTATTGAAAATCAGTCTTTAGCTGAAAACATAAGGAAAAAAACAATTTCTCTAAATAATCCAAATCCAACTTTTTAGAAGAATTTCCTATTGTGAAGCAGTTCGGTATACAATGTTAATTACTGAGGAAAGGAATTGACGTTCAAGTGGAAGAGAAGAACTCAGACATGGGAAAGTGAAAGTCACAATTTCTGGAGAAAAAAAAAAGATGGTTGACACAGTGGAGCACACATGTAAGTTAACTGGATCCAGAGTCCCTGAGTGTTAAAGGTTACTGTTGAAGGAACAACTTCAGAAACACTTATGATCTATATTCCCTTTCTTTGGTGGATTCAATAAATATTCTAGATTTAGCTATTAAAAATTGTGCTGCTATAAATATGAGCATGTATACATCACTGTTATATGATATTTTTGGTTCTCCTGGGAAAATATCCAGAAAGTGAATAGCTGGGTCAAATGCAGCCTCCAGTTTTTTTTTTTTTTTTTTTTTTAAGGAATTTTCACATTGATTTCCAAAGAGCTTGTACCAGTCTACATTCTCAAAAATGGAGGATTCATTCCATTATAGTCACAACAGCATTTGTTATTGGTTGATTTTCTGATAGACTGTCAGCATTATGTCACTGAAAGGAATAGTTAGTGCTTGTATTTCTTGATCAGTTTTGCATGCCTGTAACTGATAATCTGAGCAACTACTCTGTGGATAGCAATATGCACTAGAATATCCATTGTTAATTTTGTATCATGTTGTTTTGAAATTTTATATCATTTTTATTGTGTTTTTTTTTGTCTCTTTAAAATAAAAAAAATGTGAAAAACAGAGACATGTCCTTTCTATGTATTTACCAGGATTACTTTTTGAAACAAAATAAAATAGTTCATCTGTAATGTCAAGACTCATCCGAGCCCCTTTAGGAGTCTTTTGTTTTACACAATATGTATTAACATTTCTTTAGTTGGTCAAAGTCAAAGGTCTCTGAGAATCTGCTTGAGATATTTTGGGATGCTGACTTAAAAGAGCTATCACCAACAAGTTTCCAGGAGATGGCTTTATAGGAAGAACTATAGAGAGCCCTTGAAACAAATTGGAAGCACATCTCGGAATCAGAGGACCCTCTGAAATTGTTAGTGATAATGGATAAAACCTGGTTCCTAACTCAAGCTTAATTAGTCAATATTGTCAGCTCACTCAATCGACTACAAAGATGCCTAGGAAACAAGCACAGCACATTCTGGGTGAGTCATGGGTACAAGACCTTGGGGAGTATATATGTTCTCTGATGCTTCTTCCTCTGTTCTTTGCTTCTCAATGCCATAACTGGAACATCTTCAGTCTGCAAAACTTTATGTCAGTTGCAGGTGTCAGATATTTTTTTGACAAATGAAATGTTGGCTAATACCAATCCCAGTCACTTGGTATATGGTGTATACTCAGAGGTAGAAGTCAAGAAAATCAGGAATGTTATCCCTGAAGCAAAAAGTGACGGACTAGTGTCGAAGCCTGACATCATGGAGACTTAAAAGGCCATATTCTGCAGGCTTGTTCAAACTTTTAATAGTGATAGAACATGTACTGTTTTCTGTCACAAGGGGTTGTGTTTTCTCTTCCCTTCTGATATTTAGTCTGAATTAAATCTGAGATCCCAATATACATGAATAAATGCAGAAATTTCATTAAACCTAACTTCTTCAATGAGATCAGATGCCAAACAAATACTGATGAGTTTTGTTCTAATTTTTTTTTATTTTTATTTATTTATTTTTTTTTTGCAGGACTGGGGTTCAAACTCACAATCTTTCACTTGCCAGGCAGGCATTTGTGCCACGGAGCTATCTCCCCAGCCCTGTTCTAATTTTTAAAGATTGATGTTTTTATTGTTACCGTTCTTGTACTATTTTAACATTCTTGTGCATTATTCTTGCAAATGCTACATAACTACAGGTTGCCTACCACAGTAGTGAATATCTTAACAGAATAATACAGATAATGTGGTTATGTGATCCTTAGATGAACAATAAAAGTAGATGAAAAGTATAAAAACCACATAGTTCATTAGAGAACAAAGGAATTCAATTCAACTCTAATTACAAAATGATAATACAAATTTTGGGAGAAAGAAGTATACATTTAGTCCTTTACAAAAGGACAAGTTACAAACTCCTATACTATAGCATTTCTAGAAAGTCATGGAAAATATGCTTCTCCAAAAGCAAGTTAAAAGTTCATAACTTTCATCTAGGAAATATGTTCCTTTGAAAATTTTCTTAGAAGGCGATAGAAATGTATCAAAAGAACAGTCGTCTTAATTTTACTTTTAGATGATAAAATAAATATCAGAGAGGCATATATGAAAAGTTAATAATTTTTATGCAAAAGTATGAACCAAACTTTTAAAACTATGGAATATTGAGCCAATAAAAACTATACCTCTTAGTTCTTTCCCATCTGTTTTCCTTTCCCTCGTCTTTTTTTCTTTATGCTCAGTTTCCACTTTACACTATTTTTTTCTTTCAGATTGTATTTATGCTTTTCAGATTCTTACACTAGGAAGACAATACAGTATTTATGCATGTTGGTCTGATTTCTTTCACTTAACAGGATAGCCTCTAGCTACATCAATTTACCTCATTTGCCTTTCTTCAGGCTAATACTCCATTGTATAGAAATACCATATCATCATTTTTACTCATTCCTCAGGTGATGGGCATTTTGCTTTTTTCCAAGATTTGGCTATGACAAGCTGTGTTGCTATCAATATGGGTGCACATGTATCACTGTGGTATGATGTTTGCTAAGATAATTACAGTACTAATTTCCATCAGTTTCATGGAAACAGTTAATTTTTAAAATTTTCAACTTTACTAATTCTGTCTGCTCATATTTATAATTTGAGCAACTGCACTGAAGACAGCAAAGTGCAATGCAAAAACCATGGTTGAATACCTCTCATAGTGTTCTTCTAGATGTGTATGATTTCTTTTCTTTTTCAATGTATTTGGTATAGGGTCTCATTATGTAGCTCAGACTCACAGTGATCCTCTTGTCTCAACCTCCTCAATGCTGGGATTAAAGGTGTGCTCCACCATGACCAGTATGGTGGCCAGCCTGGGGCAGGGCTGGCATGGCATGTGGGACTGGGGATTGAACCCAGTGGAGATGGAACCTCAGTCCCTGAACTTGCTTAAGCAGACACTTTGTCCACTGATCTGTCTTTCCAGCCCTGTTGTGTACAATTTCTAATGTCCTATAAATTAGTATTCTCTCTTTAAAATAAACTTTAAAAAATAAAAAGTGAAAAAGGACAAGAAAAAGTAATAATCTTTATTGAAAGTAAGCATTAATGTTTGTTTATTTGACCAATCTTACATACCTGTGTCTATTAATCTTAGCAGCAGATTTGGTGATTAAAATATGTAGTATACGAACCATTGTTAAATTTTTATTTTTGTTTTGAAATTGTTTTTTAAAAATCTTTTATTTATTTATGTTCGCATTTGGTTCAGGGTCTCATTACATAGCTTGGACTCATAGTAATCCCGTCAGTCTCCCCAGAGCTTTACAGGAGAAGGCCACCACACCTGGTTTCAGTGGCTGGCACCGTGTGCCCAGGCAGCATGAGGTACTGAGGATTGAATCCGGGTCCTTGCACTTGCTGGTCTGCCCCTCGGTCATGCTGAGATGGGGATTGAAACTGGGCATGGTGGCCTGTGCTTGTAATCCCAGAGCTTGGGAGACTGAAAACAGGAGGATCGCTATGTGCCTGACATGTGTAGTGACACTATAGATACTGTACTAAACACAGAAAACAAACAAACAAACAAATAAATAAATAATAATAAAAAGGTCCATGTACTGAAACTGACTGGGTTAGATGTTGCCCATGTCCTTGTCAGAGAGTATTTATACACATGTGGTAGCTCTTTAAAGATGTTTATGACAGGGGCCCGGCAGGATGGCTCAGTGGTCTAAGGCGCCTGCAGGTGGCTGCAGGGACCAAGGTTGGATCACCGGCACCACATGCTGTGCTAGCCCGGCCCTCAGGGCAGGCTGAGCCGGCCACAAAAATAAATAAGCAAACTAATAAAAGTTCTGAAACAAGAAAAATAAAATAAAATAATTAAAAAAAAAAAAAAAGATGTTTATGACATTATCCTAAAATCCTTGGCTAGGAGTGTCACATAATGACTCTTCATGAACGAATGAATGATAGAATAAATTATTTCTTAGAAATAAAAATTTAAAATTTCATTTTGTTGGTGTGTTGCACAATTTTGAGATTCAATGCCCCAGTCTACAGTCTCCATGCAGACATTGTAACAGAAACAGAACATGCTCCTGGGGTTATGCAGTTGAACAGCCTATGTTTTTTTCATGGAATGATTGAGATAAAGATCACTGAAAAGAAGGCATGACATGACTAAAGACAGAGAAAAGACATTTACAGCATGCTTGAGTAAAATGAGAATTATTGTGTAGCTGGAATGTGTCATGTGGAAGAACAGTGTTAGATAATTAGTTTCCTGTTCTTCATATGGCCTGAGTTTGGACTATGTAGTTTGCACTAGTCAGATGTATGAGGGTTCTTAAATCATAGAATCTACTCAGTTATGTTGATTCATTTTTTAATAAAAATAAATGATGGAATGACTGAAAGAAAACAAAAGAAGAAATGATGAGGACATTCAGGAAGATGATTTTAACATTTCAGGTGAAATATGGTGAACATTTGAATTGGATCAGTAGAAAGGAAAATGGAAGGAATTAGTACAGGGATTTCATATCTGAAGAAGAATTTAATGTGAGATTGTAAGTGAAAGACAGAGACTACTTTGCATGGAAGGGACCAAATACATAGTGTTTTTGTTCACTGTCAGTGGGAACCAAAAGTGCACACCTATAGACAAATACAATGAATTGTGTGTTGTGGATTTTGAGATTGATGAACTTGATGTGTCAGAAAGAGCTGAAAATCAGGGTCTAAAAAGAAAGGAAGCAGTGTGGTTTAATAGAGAGTTTTGAGTCTCCAATATGAATCATTTCCGAAGACTCATAACCTTAACTGAGGATGTTGGCACACACTTGCCAGTGCTCTGGGAGGCAAAGGAAGGAGGATACCAAGCCCAAGCCCAACCTCAGCACCTTAAGAATACAGAAAGACCCTGCCCGCAGATATAAAAATTGCAGAAGGGCTAGGGAATTTTGCTCAGTGTAAAGGCTCTGGTATCTGTCCTTAGTTTTGAAAAATAAAATCATAGCCAAGGAAAATTAAATAAATACTTTAAGGTTTTATGTCGCTGCATTGTCCTTGATAAAAAAGAAAAACAAAACAAACAGACAAAAGAAAACCTAGGACAGTTGAGCACCATGTCCTTGCAATGCCTCTTTTTTTTGTTCCCAAGACTTGTTGAATCAAAGGGACACTGTGAGCAGGCAGGATGGACTGGTTGGATGACACTGTAAACTGAGTAGACCAGTGTCTGTTAAGTCTGGTTTCCTGCCTACATGCTAACTCAGCTAATCTTAGAGTTGTCTTCAGACCGTGTGACAAGGCAAGCTGTAGTTTGATACATGAAGCCCCCTTCCTATAACAGCTGTGTGCAGAAGAGCCCTGAGAAATGGTATAGTTCATTCAGTTGCTACTGGACATTGGAAGTGCTTTCTACTATTTGTGCTCCCGTTACCACTGGACATTGTACAAGCTCCTCCTGCCTAAAGGTTCCAATACCCTCCAACAATGCCAGTCTAGGAGCCAAGTTTATAATGCATGGATATTGGTGACATGTATAAAAACCAGAGCAGGTATAGGCTTAGTGTTGTGTAAGTGTATACAGAAATGATCAGTATCTACCTAAAGAGCTGAAGCATTACTGTGTCTTTGATGATTTTGTTCTTAACTCAACAGTCTTTTTAAGGGGGAATTTTAAGATCTCCTCTTGACCACCTAATATTAATTGGTGGATTTAGATCAGTGTCTAAGCCAATTTACGAATACATACACACAGGGATCTTGTCTCAGGAGGAGAAGCTACAGTGATATCCAGAAAAAGAGTAAATTAAAAATTTCACTTTTATCATCTTTATTTCTAAGTTATTTTCTTTCTGTAAAAATTCTCAATATTTTGAAATGCAACATAAAAAATTTGAAAAACAGATGTAAGAATGTGATGTTGATATGTTCACTGTAAAACATTTAAAATATACTAAGTAACAGCATCTCACAAAGAAAGTAGAGAGGAGGAAACAGCACTGAAGTGAATCTTGTTTTAGCTAGGGACCGTAAGTTGGCCAATGATTTTTGAAAGAAATCTGTAAAAAGTACATGATTTTTTATTGTATACAAGAAGAGAAGTCATACAGCCAAATGAAGGTGATGCAATAGGATCTCAGCTACTCTCTTTCTGAGGCTATATGCTTGCTGGAATGCTACTCTTAAGCACTGTGCAGCAGTGACATATTGATTATTTTGAACTAAAGCCATTTTACAAGTAGCAAGTGCAATAAGGGCACTCTGGTCTCTGTCTTCTCTACAAAGCAGGAGATGAAAGGCTGATTTGGAAGTTGCACTCTCATCCAAGGGGCAAAGGAAACACTTTTACCTCCAGAGATGGGAAGGTGAGGCCAATAAAATCTATCTAAACCAGTCTTTTAAAAGTAATTCACTTTCATTTAGATTTCTTATGTATTTTCGTTACATCCCAGTGATTATAACCTTTGCTCAACTTTACTACATAACCTTCTGTGTCAAGCTACTTCATTTCTTCTGATCTCATACCCAAACAAGAGTCTGAATCAAACCTGACTTTTTCTTCCTTTTGTCTGTGCTTTTTTTCCTCTTTTTTGGTATTGGGATTCAAACTCAGGACCTCCCACTTGCCAGGCAGGGGCTGCATCTAGGTCTTTAATCTGTCTTGCATGAATGGCTGTCATCCATCTTAAGAAGTCAGACGAGGAAGTTCACTTTCTGAACAAGAGGCATATGTTGATTGTTCCAACGTGTGGATTTGTAAGACTGCCTATTTGTAGAAAATTATTTGCAAAATTAATCTATGACTATGATAAATTTTTCTCAATCATGCTTTTAAAATGTTTTTTGACACGGAGAGTAGCAATGCATAATACTAAAAACATGCTTGAAATGCTTATCATTCTGCTCTTTCAGATGTATGCTGCTTCTAATGTCATATCAATTATTGCTATATTCTCTTTCAAGTAAAAGTTCATTAAAAAAGGGGGGATAATAAAAAAAGAACGAGAGACAAGGAAAAAATGCTATAGGATTACCCTGCTATAATTTTGTGTATGGTTAGATTTCTAAATGTGTATGTAAAAATGTTTTTTTTTGTTTTGTTTTGTTTTGATTTGTATTTGTCACATTCTATAGGCATTTATTACAATATTGATTGGTGGAAAATACCAGTGCCATGTTAAATCTAAGGTGTTTCATAGACAGAAAGACAGAGATGTTGAACTCAAGTACCTATGTTATAGAGTAATAGTATCACTAAGCTTCTCTTCTGGAGGATTAAGAAAAGGAAAGGCTACAAGGATAGCCAATATTTTGGCCCTAGCCCTTCAAGGTCAGTGAGGATTCAGAATACAAGAGAACCTATACTATAATATCCTATAACCCAGTGGTGTCCCAAATTTTTTATTCAAGGATATTATGGGGTCACAGACGAAAAGGATCAATGATGTACAGTGTACCTATAGAGAGCCACCTCAAGAGAAAACATTCTCTCAGGCTTTCACAGAGAGCAAACTGGTCATGCAATGGCCATGACTCATCCAGATGGTTGACACTGATAACATGATTTTTTTTTTAAATGGGAGGTGGCATTTGAAATAATTTTCACTTATATGCTCAGGTTACAAATATAGAAAAGTATGTTTTCATTAGCATAATTTTTGATGTCTTTTTTATGTAGTGCTAAGGGTATTAATGTTAATCATATTATAGTGATTCCTTGGATCAATTATGTTTGACATCACCCACCTGTAGGTAATTGGCCCAATATATGTTTCTGATCATTGAGTTTCTGACCTCAGGTAACATTCTTTTCCAGCAGTGAAAGTCAAGTCAGGAGGAAGATGTTTGGTTATGACATGAGCTACATTTTACTGAGTACTTTCTCCCATAAGAAACACAAATAATAATCAGGTAGTGTCACGGATTAACTAATAGTCAACTTGATTCATTTCAGATGAAATGAATCAGTGTGTTTCTGGATGTAAAAGGCCCACCTTCAGTTTGTTCCAAAAGTATAAAAGGTGAATGGTTGAGGAAAGATTTTTTCCCGGAGAAGCCTGTCCAATTGACTGTTGCTGAGGACATTTCTGGTTCTCTCTGAGGGATCTCTATCTAGTCTTTACTTAAGCATTGCTTTCTGGCTGCAATCTGCATTTTTTGTATTTGATTTTTTTTTGGGAATATTATGTAATAATTTCATAAATTACATGCCTTATATCAAATCTATTTCCTTGAAAACCCTGACTAAAACAGATGGCACATGGGTTTAATATTTATGAGGCCAAGCATGAATAATTCTATTCTATGAATTATAGAACTTGACATATACCTTATGAATTAGAAAACCAAAAAATGAGCTTTCCTGAATACTTGTTTACACCAGTCTTTTTCTATAGGGATATGAGTATGGATTAATTCGAGACTAACAGAGTTATAGTTCTGCACCGAGAAAAATGCACCTAGAAAAAAAATATTTTGAGACGGTTTGAAGGAATTATCAATACACACTGGAGATCTTAATTCCAGATCACCACTTTTTACCATAACAAAATAAAAAATTATATATTATTTATTTTTATTTTAAACATTAATGAAATTAGTATGCATAAAGCAAACTATGTCTTTTAGAAATTTTAATTTTTGATAAAAGAAATAAAATCAAAATTGGTATCAGTCTTGTGTAGAGAATTTTATAAAAGCAGAAAAGTACATTTTGAGATCAAAATGAAAGAAGATAGTGATTCACAAGGAAAATCGAAAAGAAAATAGAATTTGATCTGATCTACCAAGAATGCTTTAAAGTCAAGAAGGAAAGATTGATACAGATGGCAGTGTAAATAAGGCATTAGATTTGTGAAAAGAGAACATTTACGGCATGATTTCATAAATGATGATTATATATAAATGGTTTACAATTGGATAATATAATCAGATAGATGATAGATAGCACTTGTATATACTTGTTTATATGAAATGAATACACACAAATTGACATATATATCTATAAAAATTAAATTCAATCATTTGGTCATTATAGACTACTTGATGCTTATATTTATTAGTTGTAGTTCATTGATGTGTTTGTAAATACTTTCAGGAAGTTTTATTTTTGATTAATCATCAGACATTAATCTGATCTTGTATCTAACATGGAGATACAAAGCCTATGATTTTATTTATTACAGAAACAATATTAAAGATATGTTCAAAGCAACTTCCTCATGATAAATATTGACATATGAAATTTTACATCAAATTTAATTTCTATGAGTAACATTCTTTCTCTAAAGAATATTTTCGTTTTGGGCTGGGGAGATAGCTCTGAGGCACAAGTGCCTGCTGGGCAAGTGCAAGGTCATGAGTTCGAACCCTGGTCCTACCAAAAAAAAAAAAAAAAAAAAGAATATTTTCATTTTTTGCTCTCCAAATCCTCTACACACTAATTCCATTTTCACTTACAATTGTTAGGAAACTCATAGAAAATTTATGGCTTGCATATCTTTCTATCTCATGTTTATTTAAGTAATTTATATTTCTTATTTATATTTATATTTTTAATGATTTTTTATGTGTGCTTATTTAAGAAAGGGTCTTCTAATGTTGTGAAGTAGTTCAGGATAGGCTTGAACTCATGATCTTCTTTCCTCAGCCTCCAAAAGTTATGAGCATACAGGTAGTTGTACTCCCTTATATATCCCCTGAATATATTCCTTATATAACTTTATATTTTCTCTCTCTGTGTCTCTTGTATATATTCTATATATGGTTCTTTCAGGTAGAGGACAGACTACGAACAAAGTATGCAAACATTATATAGTCAATGAGTTTCCTGAGCTCATAATCTTCTCTATTTCTAAACTTGTAGATCTTTTATATTTGTATCTGAGCCTGTATGCTTCGGAGATCAAATATGTTTTCTACATGTACCAATGCTGTTGTGATACTTCTCCTCAGTGATACTATAAAAATGAGATGATTTTTAATACAGATATGTTAGTAACTTATGATTATTTCTATTCAATATTTTATTGATCATTTAAAAACTGTACATACTAGGTCATAAACCTCAGAGGACCTATTGCAATGTATGCCTTCATTTAGTTCTTGATGGTGCTTGGCAATTAAATTATTGCATAACCATGGGATAAAAACATCATTCTGTCTCTCCAGGCAGAGACAGAGACATATTAGAGGCAGAGATATATTAGAGAAGCAGGGAAATGAAACTGCAAAGGAGATGTGATGAGTCATAACCTACTGTTGTACCTGATGGTCTTAGAGACCATGAGGAGAAATGCTTCACTGGTGAAAGTAGCTATAAATGTTTTTTGTCTTCTCTTAGTCTGTGAAACTTTGATATATTTTCTTTGGATTACTCCTTCAACCATATTGCTCACAAATCTTGGGACAGTTTTTTTTTTTCCAGTGAAGCTTTTTAGACTTTCACATAAGATGATATTGATAAACAGATGTCTTTCACAGTATCACTTTTGAAAAAGTGAGATTTTTTTTTTGTTCTGAGTGTTTTCTGTATATCAATTCTGCCCAATACAAGAGAATTTTAAAACATTCTTTGATTTATCTAAATTTAGACAATCCCACATAGCCAGAAAATGATTCACAAGATCGACGTCTTGCTCAAGTGAATTGATGTGTGCCACTGTGCACAACAGCCACATCAGTGTTTGCCAGAACATCTCCTTTGATCTAAGATCAAACATTGCCATTATTTGCAACTTAGTGTTTGTCCTTTAGGAAACCACCATTCTCTTTAGAAAAAGAATGGACAGCTCCAGGGACCAGCTGTTCATTTTCCAATTTTATTATGTTAATTAGATAACATACAAAGACCATTAGGAGAAAACTATAATTTTGGGCTAATTCACAAGAAAATATAAAGTATTGCTTCTTTCTGCTTGTCTTATGTTGCATTTATCTTATTATTCTTATAACTTGAAGCCATCTTGTGCCTTTGTCTTTTTGATGTCACTTTAATAATGATACCAATTATCATTTTTGGTATCATTCTTTTATTCATGCTTGATGAGATCCAGACCTTGAACCAATCTACTACTTGTCTTCATCAGTCCATAATAAATAGGACCCCAAGCTAGGAAAGATTATGTCAACATTAAGTGATATTGTAAATTATATAACCTCACTATTGTCTAATGACTACATTTATTTAGCCAACACTTCTCGAGTTAATGCCAATATAAGTTTATTAGAAGGACACTGTCTTACTACCACTCACACAAAGACAATCTTCTCTGAAATGATAAATGAAGCATTCATCACTTTTATAAAGGTAGTTCTTCTAAATGTGGTTACAGTCTCATAGTTTTCTACCCTTTCATGATATCTTGCTAGTTCAATAATTCCTTTAGTCATTGTACTTTTACTTTCTCTCTCATCAACGCTTTTCATTGTCTATTTCTGATTATGTTTAGTTTTCAACTGCAGAGTCAGCTTATGTTCTTTGACCTTAGATCTCTCTGTATATAATATGCTTTCCTGATGTTTTCCTTGGCAGACTCAAAACACTTTAAATGAGTTTGTATTAACTACATCACCTTCAAGACTTTTTATTTTCTAAAGGGTTCTGCTATGTAGTTAAACTGACTTTGAGATCACTATGTGCCCTAGGACATCCTCACACTGGCAGCAATCTTCCTGCCTGGGTCTCTCAGTGCTGAAATTACAGATGTGCACCACCACGCCTCGCCAAGTATGTCAACTTCTCATCTTTCCTACCCTGAAATTGTCAGCTTTTTCATGATGTATTCACAATGTTTCTAGAGGAATATAACCCCACATTGTTGAAATTGATAGGTCTCTTTTAGGCCTTATGAAGATTACGATGGCTAATTTGGGGTAACCTACAGATTTCTACAGAATCTGGACCCTAATAGATTATAATCCTCTAATAACATCAATTCTTTTTATCTGCTGTATCCAAGCTATCTGCTTTATATTATGCCATGCTAAAATGCTCACTCTAAATAAGTGAAATGTACAGGCTAAGGCAGTCTCAGACCAACACACTGCAATGCTAAATTTAAATTGTATTTTCTCAAAAGAATTTTAGTGTGTGTCAGTTCTAAATACACTATGCATTGAGGTACAAATGATATAAATAAATATTATAAGACAGATGGAATAAAGTACAGAATATAAAATGTGTACCAAGGAATTCACATACACTGAATGCAATGACATTTAATGATTTTGTTCTGGAATTCTTTTCACAGTCATTTTATAGCTTATGAGAGTTCTATGAGCTTTAAAAAAGGCACACACTCACGCAAGCAACACTACAATGAAGATGTGGAATACTTCCATCACCTCAGAACGTTTGTTCATGCTCCACTAAAACCAATCCCCCTGTAGCTGAAGTAATTATTCTGATTTTTATCATCCCATATTGTTTTTGCCTACTCTTGAATTTCTTGAAAATGGACTCACACTGCATGCATGAAAATGATGTCTCACTTCTCTCACTCAGCATGCAGGTTTTAGTTAAGATCCATTCACATGGCATATATAGCTAAGAAAGAATTTTAAATATATTTTATCATCTTACAATGTTATGAAAAGAAAATATTTACATTGTCTTCAACATTAGAATTTCCTGGAATTTGAAAATTTTGTCACTGTAGAAGATACAAATATCCTGATCTCATTTTTCTTATATTTCCTTGATGAATAATGCCACTTATCACCTAGAATGACTATATACAATACAGTCAAAACTCATCATGTCTCATTATCATTTTTTAAGTGTTTTGCAAATATTGCTGAATTGTCTTTTGAAAATTACGTTTTAAATGAGAGAAAAAATTATACATAAATTTTTCGTTGAATGTTCTCACTAGTTCACACCAATCACTTGCAATTTATCAGTAACGGTTAAAGTTCCTATAGATTCTGGCTTCATCTATGAGCTTTGGGCTCTGAACTTGTAGTAGTGGAAAATTGTAGTTTTTTGTATTGAGTTTTAGGTTTTTTTTTTTAGAATTTCCTTGTTGTGAACATAGAAGTGAAAACTTCCAAGCATACTCCATGTTGTCCAGAAGCAGTAAGTTCATAAGTAATATTCAAATTTTTACTTTACAAAAAATTTACTACTACTAAAAACACTCTTGACTTATTATTGGATTTTTATACTAAAATTATTCATTCAATTATTTTTATAATAGTTGCTTTCTTTACTTCTTAGTATTTTCTGCATACAGAACATGAACAGAAGTGATTTTCCTTTTACATTTTCAACATTTCTGTTGTTTAAATTTTTTAAAATGTTTTTATTACTTTTAATAAGAAATAATATGACAGTTTCAAAACACATACTACATTCACAATAATTGATACAGTGCATATTATTGTCCTCATAGTAGTTACGCAGAGTACAGTGTGTAGACGTGATAAAATTTTCTAATCGTTATTGGTACAAAAAATTTCTTCACTTTGAACTAAGAGAAAGCAGTTGTATACATCGTCCAATGTTCCATAATTGCAGTGGGTTACTGATGAAACTGGCAATGTTTGAAACTGTTCATTTAAGCCTTTTACAGCTCAGCATACTAAACTAGCTTTACATTTCACGCCTTGTAGTTAAACTTTTCTGCTGGGTGGTTAAGGACAAATTAAAGCAAGAACTGTATAAGAAAACATGTAACTTTTGTATCTTCCAATGGCAGTCATATCCCCTCAGGATTAACTTTGATACCATGTACAGTGCTTTGTACAACTGTTGATATTGTTAGCCATCTGGATGAGTCATAGCCATTGAGTGACCCGTTTGCTCTCTGTGAAAGCCTGAGAGAATGTTTTCTCTCTAGGTGACTCTCCATAGGCACACTATACACCTTCAATCCATTTCCTCTGTGGCCCCATAATCTCCTCAAACAGAAAATTGGGAAGCCACTTAGTTATAGGATGTTACAGTGCATGCTGTCTTATGTTCTGAGTCCTCATTGAAGGGCTAGGGCCAAAATATTGGCTATCCTTGAAGCCCTTCGATTTTTTTTTTTTCTAATTTTTGGTCTGTAAACTTATATTCTTAGCCCTCCAGAAGAAAAGATTAGTGATACTATTATTCTGTAACAGTTATTTGGGCTTAACATCACTGTCTTTCTGAATATCAAACATCTTAGACTTAACTTGGAATTAGTGTTTTCCACCAATCATTGATAGTTTAATAAATCTCTATTATATTTCCCTCTTGCCTTGTTTTGTGGTGCAAGTTTAAACCTCCAGCATAGTATTGAAAACAGAGATAAGAACGAAATATCTTTGCCTTTTACCTGACATTAGGGAGAGAAATGATCAATATTTTATTTAATATGAAACTATATGTAGATTTTCATGTTTGTTACTTATGAAATTGAAGAAATTCCCTTCCGCTGGTGTCTTTCTGAGATTTATTATGTGTTTTGTGTTTTAATTATAAAATGTATCAAACTTTGTCTTTTACACACCTGTGGAGACTACATAATTTTTATTTTATATGTTTAATATAGTCGATTTATTGATAGGCTAATATGAGTTGCTTAGTCTAAACAAATGTATAGCATGTGCTATATTGTTAGTGTTTTCGATTTAATTCTGTTGTAGTGGCAACATGTAGTATATATGATTTAATATTCAAAACTTAAAATATTTCTCACGATCCAGAATATAGCCCAGATTGATGAATGTTCAACTTTTACTTATAAAGAATATCCGTGTTATTATTAGTTTAGAGTTATATAATTACCAATTAATTCCAGTTGAATAACAGTTTTTAAAATATTCTATCTTTAATAGTGTTCTTCCTTTTTTAAGTTATTGATTGTTTTAAAATCTCAAGTATAGTTTCCTTATTTTCTTCACTTTTTTAATGTTTTCATCTTTAATTTTTCTGTCATGAAATTTGAACTAGATGTAATCCACTTTTAGTCGTTTCAATGTTTTCTTGAAATAATTTTACTGTTATTAAATGTTCTATATGGATACTCCTTTTTCAGAAACTTTTCCATATGTGAATGTTTGCATGATTAAAATGTGTGCTCTGAAGAAAACACATGCAACATTTGCTTTACTAAAAATTGTCTTTTAAAAGAACTTTTTGATAATTCTGTATTTTATGTAGTCACTGATGTAATTGGATTTAAGCGTAATTCCTGTACCTTTTGATGTGTGTCTTGTCTCTTTTTTTTTTTTTTTTCCCACATGTCTGATTCCTTGCCTGTTTGCTAGCACTACATTTATATTTTATATTTTTGGCTTTAGTTGCATCATGTTATGTTTTCTAGATCTTGAATGGCCTTAAATTCCCAATTGTTAAAGCCTTTCTTCCCTCCTGTTATGTGGAAGGGAGAAAGTTTTTAAAGAGTGGTTGTTAGCCGGGCGTGGTGGCTCATGCCTGTAATCCCAGTACTTGGGAGGCTGAGACAGGAGGATTGACGTGAGTTCAACACCAACCTGGGCTACCAAAGTGAGCTCAAGGCCAGTCTGAACTGCACATCGAGACCCTGTCTCAAAAAGAAAAAAAAAGAGTGGTTGTTGTAGTAAGCCTCTAGGGTATTGCAGGTGTGCTTTTGAAGAGGATTATGAGCTCTAGACTCCTCTTTCTCTCCTGGATGCAATATAAGCTGATTTGCTCCACCACTCCATATGCTGTCACGTACTATCTAAGCACAGAACAAATGACAATGTTTCCAACTCTGTATGGATTGGAATCTCTAAAACTATGCACCCCAATAAAGCTTTTGTCTCATCCGATAATTGGTTTGGTTTGGTGTTGCTTCTGTTCAGGTCCATAGCCTTGATAACTTTTCTATGCTTATAGAAATTGGATGAAAACATGCTTTCATTCAGTAGTTTATCAAGTGATTGAAACATTTATCAAAATGCATCAGTTTACCTTGACTTATTATTTTTGTGTATAATATAAAAGCCTCATATTAGTGTACTACATAAATGTCCTCTAGTGGCCCTATAAAGAATTTCAGAGCATATTAATTCTTTGTGTTTCTCTCATTTCCCATGTTCTATATTCTGTCTTGTGGAGCCATGTTTCCAACTGACATTTTGTCCTCATTAAAGATTTTCACTGAGCATGGCTTGTCAACTAAACTCACTGGCAGAAAATTCATTTTCTATAAGTTCTCAAATGCACTCATGTCATCAGTATAACAGGAGTACTTCAGATATAAAAGTCTAAGTTTGAAGTTATATTATTTTTTCTCATCTTCAACATGTTATTCAAGTGTTTTATTCCTGAGTTTTGTCTGCGAGTTGGAGAAATCAAAATGCTACATAGAGATGTACGTTTTCTGTTCCTGCTCTCCTTCTCCCAAAGTCACTGATACCTTTTTAAATGACTGTTTTCTTTATCATTCATTTAAATTTTTGTTAACTTTATTTACTTATTTAGCTATTTATTTGCACCAGCGATCAAATTCTGGACCTTGGGCTTGCCAGGCAAGTGCTTCTACTTCTGAACTATCTGCCAGGCCTTAGACTTCTTTTAGATTTACTCACTGCTTTGAAAGTGTAAGGTGTTGCTAAGTGAGTTCACATATTGCACTTTTGAGTGTTAGAATTAAAAGCTCTTTCTTGTAATTTTCCACTATATTTACATTCATGTCTACATTATTTTATATATTATAGTTATTTTAAGGTTCTCTTCTGCTAGCTTCAAAGTCAGTCTATTTAAACAACTATTGTATTGACATTATTTTTCTTGAATAAGCCAATATTCTATGTATTTAAACATACAGCAGCTTTTTATTCAGTACTGATTGTAAATACCACTCATGTTTTCCTGAAGGGTTAGTCCTTGTTCCAACATATTTAGTACTGCTCTTAGACTTAGATTTCCTTTTTGTGAGCCTATTTGAGTTTCCTTGTAGGCTGCAATCTTTAGATATATTATTCTCACTCTGGAAGTATGACTGTAATGGGCATTCTAGGTGAAGCCCATAGTTTGTCTTGTTCTGCAAATGAGGTAGAATTTGGACTTCAAGCTGTTTCTTCATAGTTGTTTTTTTTAATCAGTAAATCTCCGCTCAAATTTTAAATTTACCAGATGCTAGTCTTCTGAGAGAAAATTTATAGTCTCATATTCACCTTACTCATTTGTCCTTTTCTTCTCTTTCCCAATTTACAGATGTTCTAACAGATTCTGAACCTAAGACATATGCACCTAAGAGAACTATCATAGTTGGCCGAAATAGTGACTGGTGCTGACCACGAAGCCAAGAAACTAAGAAAAATCATGAAAAAAAATGAGGAAAATGATGTTGCATGAATGAAGATATTAATAGTAAAGGAAAGAAATCATCTTGGCACAAGATCTGGCCCTTGCTGCACACAATAGAAGAGATGACGTGCTGTGGCATCACATAATAGGATTCTTGGCTTAGTATTCATTTCATTGACCTGTTTCCACTGTGTCAACCTCTCCTAAGCATATCTTTGTAGTGGTGAGTTCGGTTTCTGCTGTGACAAGCCCATTTGGTGCAAGAGTATCTGTTACCAATGAACTAGAAAACTATGATAATTTAAATGAGATAATTTAAACTGATAACAAAAGGGCCGGTGAGAGCTCAGTGGACTAAATGGGCAAGCACAGAGACTGGGGTTCCATCCCTGGAACCACATGCCATGCGGATCCCACCCTCGAGCAGGCTGAGAGGGCCACAGAGTCTGGGTGTGGTGGCGAGCGCCAATAATCCCAGTATTGGAGAGGCTGAAAACTGGAGGATGACTAGGAGTTCAAAGTGTTTAATGAGACCCTGTACACACACACACACACACACACACACACACACACACACACATGTAGTAAAGAAAATATTAATATTAAAACTGGCCAAATAGCTCAGCAGAATAAAACCCCCGCAAGCAGGTGTAGGGGCAGAGAGTTTGAGCCCCAGTCCTGCTGCACCTGCCTTGCCCCCAGGGTGCTCTGAAATTGCAAGTGAGACTAGGCATGGTGGCGAGGGCCTGTAATCCGAGTTCTTGGAAAACTATATACAGGAGGATCACTATTAGTCTGATACAGTAGTGAGACCCTGAACCCCCAGTACACCCTTCCACCAACCAAAGAAACAATGAAAATATTTTTATAACTCTAAAGCTGTTCTCCAAATGTGTATACTTTTTAAAAACCTAAATATTATTCTCACATAAAATATCTAACTCTTAAAAATTGGATGTGTCTTTTGCATGGAGAAAGGGAACTCATTCCTTATATCTGATCCTAGCATTACTGGATGATAGGCATTTTTGTTCATCCACTACAGCTTGCTCAATGTGTGTTTGTGAGCTTGGCAGTTATTTGTGTGAACAGAGTTCTGGGATCAGGAAATACCTCCCCAACCCTGTTCTTCACTGATCCTGATAAAAGCTCATTTGTTCTAGCTGCATGCTAGCTTACCATTTAAATGGAGTGTTTTTTTGTGAAATTAAGAATTTTATAGACATTATATTAGAATAAACAAGTGTTAGATGGACAATTTCTTCTCAAAAGAAGGTGTATGAATAAGCAAGCAGCGAAAAATTTATGAGATAAGGCTGACTTAAATTCTTATGTTAAAAGAAAACAAAACAAATAAAACAAGAATATTCTCTTAGGCTTTCACAGACAGCAAACTGGTCAAGCAATGGTCGTGACTCATCCAGATAGCCGTCACTGACGAAAGTTCTACAAAATGCTGCACATGGTTTCAGGGTAAACCCTGAGGGGATTTAACTAACCTTATCAGATACAAAAGCTACATTTTTTGTTATATAGGTCTTGATTTATCCTTTTCTTAACCATCCAGCAGAAATGTATAACCACAAGGTATAAAAAGTAAAACCATGTTAATATTCTAAGCAAAAAAAATGCTCAAGTCAACAACTTCTGTCATTTGCCAGTAAAGTTGATAACCTACTACTATTATGGACTACTGGACTATATTAGATTATTTTGCTGATTTCACCCTCACAATATTTGAATGGAAATCTCTGACAAAACAAAACAAAAAGGGGAATATAAATGAAGGATCATTTTGTAGTAATTTTGTAGTGATACATATATATATATATATATATATATATATATATATATATATATAATTATTAGTTAGGATAGACATGCAGCTACTTTCTCTTAGTTCAGTGAGAAGAAAGATTTGTACTAACAGTGTTTAGACAAGATATCATGTCTTCATCTTATACTTTGAATAACTACTACAAAGACAACAATATGCAATGTTTTAATTTTTATAATTTTCCTACCAACCTGTTTTGAAACTGTCTCATTGTTATTTTTTATCATTAAAATTAATAAAAATTCCATAATTATTCATGACTTTTTTGTGTGACTTAACACTCTTAGGACTATTACATAAACTTTTGGGACTGTGTGTTCTACATTTTGAGATATCCTGAACATGAACGATCTTCTTCCATCACTCTAGTGATCAATTTTCCAAGCCATACCTCCATCTGCCTACATGATGTCCTACCAGTGTATTCAGTGAAGATCTTTGTTCTTCCTATACAGATGGTTACACTTTATTTTTCTTCAGAGCACCCAGTCAAGCAAACGTGTATCAGTGCTCTCAGACTAACTTACTGGTACTTGGCTCAGAAAAAGATGCCTATATTTTTTGCTCAATTTTTCATGTCTATATGTTATAATATGAGTAACTGTTCTGAAGCAAATGCTATACTAATAATTGTTACTGTCCTACGATCTTGTTTTGAAATTTTATTACACTACTTTTATTTGTTTGTGTATGTATGTATGTTTGTATGTATGTATGTATATATGTATGTATGTATATATATGTATGTATGTTATGGCCAACTCAGCCTGCCCTGGGTGTGGAGCTGCCACAGCATGTTTTGCTGGAGATCGAACCATGGTCCCAGCGATTGCCTACGCTTGCCTAAGCAGGCACTTTACACCACTGAGCTATACTGCTGGCTCTAACAATATTTTTTATTCTTTTCTTTAAGTGAAAAAAATACACTTTCTTCAAAATAGAGTTGATAATTTTAGTCAATAGTTGTGAGGACTCAAGACATTAATTGTTAAGTTTTTCTGTAAATATTTTCCAGGCATTTTAGAATTTTAAAAAATTCCACAATCTACTAATCAGCCTAAAGGAAGTAGCTCAGGGAAGGCTTAAATTTAAAACATGTCATAAGGCTGCTTCAATGTGTGAAAGGCAGGTGTGCTCACCCTTTGGTAAAAACCACTTTCACTAGTAATGGTAGGGTGTTATTGTGGTGAGATCCCACTGATCTGATTCTAGGTCCACTAGCTGTCCTATCCTGGGAATGTAAATATTATTTTTGTTAGTACATGAACAGAATTGTTTAGACAGTGTCTAGAGTGTTGACTGTGTTTGCTGTTTTCTCTGTCTATCCTATGATTATATTTTATTCCCACTGTGGTCTCTAATTGTATATCCTTTCATGTAGTACTAATGGTAATTTGGGTACAGCTAGCTGACCTTTCCAGTTGTTCAAGGGATGTAACAATTTGACTGTCAAACATTTGTACTATTGACTCTAAGCAGGTAGCATTAAAAAAGGTAATTTTTTTTGTATGAACAACCTGAATTAAAAACTTAGCTTTTTTTCTAGTAGAATATTATTTAAAAAAGAGAAAATATCAATAATAGTAAAAATAGTAAAGAAAGTGGACAAATTATGTTTTCAACCCATCCCTTTAAAATATAGCAAAGCTTCAGTAGGAAGTGCAGAATTACCAAAAGTACAATAGGTACCCATTAGCCAAAGAACTTAAGAGTGACATCCTTATGGCTTGTTGCTATTTACTATTTTTGACTATTTAGTGTCAGTTAAATGCATGGCTTATTTTCATATTTTTAGGACTTTTTTCTATACTATTAACAAGCAGGAAGTTGAACCAAAATAGTTTAATCAAAGTAAAAATTGTTGGCTTCTTTTCTAGCTAGTACCTATGAGTATACTTTTATATTTAAAGGGGTAGTACATTGTGTTTTAAAATATACAAATAATGTATAAAAGTGCCAATTGACTCAAAGGACAGAGAGACATTAATCACAGCTAGATGAGTTATAATAGTATAGTGGAATGATCACTGATGTCAGGCATTTACTGTTACTGACACATCTTTCCTGAAGGAAATTTTCCTTCCTAGATTACATTTTCGTATCATTTTGTTTAGTGAAATTCTACATAATTTCTAATTATTTTATTATCTTTTAACGTAAGAACGGAAAAAGAAAAAAAAATTGATTACATTTTCCTGTACAGAAATATAAAGAAAATTGACAAGGAACAACAACAACAACAACAACAACAAAAAACTAGCAGCATGAATGGGAAAGAGAGGGCAGTTATCTGTGTAACTGAGGAGTATGTAAAGTGAAATACATTGCTGAGCAACCCTGAGAAAAGCTGCAGTGGTAGATTAGGTTGTCATACTGTAAGTCACGTGCTAGGAAGTCTGTATGGGCAGTGAAGAATTTCCTCATAAACCCCCCTATGGTAGCTGAGTCCTACTTATCCGTTACATGATACATGGGTGTCAGGCCAGTCTCAGTAGGCATGTCACGCATATCATTTTTTTAATCACTATAAAACATATCAGAGTTTTCAGTACTTTACTTATCACAGCACTTCAGTTTAAAAATGATTAGTCTAGTAGTCTAAAACAGACTAAAACTATTAGTCCAAAACTCCATGATTCTCTGATTTTAGATGATAGTAATCTTTTCTGTTAGATTAAAAATGAGCACACGCACACAAACTTGCTGTAAGGGACAAAGTAAGAAGGAATAATTCCACAGTGCCTTTTAGAGTGGTTTCTGAAAAATTTTTCTTTTGCTTTACGTCTACCAATATTTTTTTTTAATTCTCAGATTCACCTCTAGATAAAAGAAAACACACTTCTGTTACCTAGTTAGTTTCATGTTAAGAGCAGAATCACAAAGGAAAAAGTTTTAAATTTACTAATTTTATCTTATTTTATTATTATTATTATTATTATTATTATTATTATTATTATTATTTTTTGTCTTTTTGAGACAGGGTCTTGCTATGTAGTTCAGGTTGGCCTTGAGCTCACTTTTGTAGCCTAGGCTGGTCTTGAACTCGCACTGATCCTCCTGCCTCAGCTTCCCAAGTGCTGGGATTACAGGCATGCACCACCATGCCCGGCTTCTTTTACTAATTTTAATGAGAAAGAAATAGCAACTAGACTGTTTCAAAACAGGTTAGGATGACAGTTGCAATAAATAATACCTTGCATATTGTTCGCTTCATAGTAGTTATTCAGAGTACAGGATGCAGATATGATAGCTTATCTAAACATTCTTAGCACAAATCTTTCTTCTTATTGAACTAAGAGAAAGTGGATATATGTCTGTCGTAACTAGTGTTTTCCACTACAAAATGGTCCTTCATTTATATTACGCCCTTTTATTTTGTTCGTCCAAGATGGGTGTTCCACTGACATTCAAATGTTGTAGGTGCATGAATTCAACAAAATAACCCAGTATAGTCCAATAGTCCATAGTAGTAGTGGGTTTTCAGCAGAAATGGCCATGTCAGAAGTTGTTGACTTAAGTCTTTTACAGCTCAGCATATTAATATGGCTTTACTTTTTTTTTTTTTTTTTTTTTTTTGTCTTTTTGAGACAGGGTCTTGCTATGCAGTTGAGGCTGGTCCTGAGCTCACTTTTGTAGCCCAGGCTGGTCTCGAACTCGCACCAGTCCTCCTGCCTCAGCCTCCCGAGTGCTGGGATTACAGGCGTGCGCCACCACGCCCGGCTAATATGGCTTTACTTTAAAAAGCTTTGATTTTTAAAATGTATTTTTCATAGTTGTCTTTGAAATGATTAGGTTCATCTGGCTATACCAAAATGTATGCTGATAGGTAGTGATTAGACTTATACTGATTGTAATTAACTATAGTTTTTGACCGTGTAATTCATAAGACTTTTCCAATCTGAAAATCATACAGAATCAGTGAAAAATTTTACTACCATTTTTCAGAGTTTGGAATAAAGCAAGTAATAAAGTCAGAGTGTGAAGAAATGATGTCACTACATATATGAGAAAATATCTATTGGTATTAAGAACTGCAAGTGAGGACTACTCTAAAATGCTAACTTGACCGGAATACTGGTTTTATATAAAAGATTCATGACCCTAACTTGATTAATTGAATATTTTTAGTGCTTATATAATGAGTTAAATTATCTGCTATTAAAAAGTTGTAAAACCAGGGCCAGTCAAATAGCTTAGCAGATTAAAGCACCTGCAAGAAGGCACAGAAACTGGGGTTCAATCCCCAGGTCTGCCTTGCCAGCTCTAACCCAGGGGCCTACTGGGTTGGGAATTAAGAATGGGCATAGTGGCATCTGCCTGTAATCGCAGTTCTTGGAAGGCTGTAAACAGATGAATCACTATGAGTTCAATCTAGTAGTGAGAACCTCAGCACCCTGTGGACCATTTCCGCTCAACAAAAGAAAAGTTTTAGTATCTGACCATCATTTTTATTATGTAGAAATTAGTTTCATGTTACAAAGTTTCCATTACATGTACTTTTTAAAAAATCCTTGCTGATACAATTACAGCATTTTTGTGATAAGTATTAGTAATCATGCATATTTTTAGTATTTTATCCTTATACTAAAGGATAATTTCATAGTAATTTTCAGTAGTGTTGAATTTTAAATCTCATGCTAATTATTATGATTATAAGTGTATAATAATTAGTTAATTATTAGCTAATAACTAGCTAATAATTATATTTATATAATAACTCAATTTTATAATATCATTTCCATAATTAATATTAGCAATGGTATTACAATAAATGATTTGAACTATCATATTTTACTTGGAAAATAACATTTGAAAGAAAGCAAAATTAGAGCACACGCCTCATAGAAAAAGTTTTCCTTTAGCACAGAGGCTAGTCTTTCATTATATGAAGTGATACAATCTACACTGTAATACAGTTTGATATAAAGTGAATAGTAAAATGTGAGCATTATGGAATCAAACTGAGTCAGCTCAAACCTTTTCTTACTTGTAGTCTTTAACTCAAATAAGGTGTTTTCTCTTCAAAAGGCCTCAGAAACTTCGTTCATAAGATAAGAACAATCAAATCTACAAAACTTTATAAGGATGAAACTCAAAATACTTCCTACATGTCTTATGTGAATAAAATAATTATGGGGTGATTACTGTACTGCAATAGGGAAGCATGATAATGCAAGCAGAAAATTTCACATTTATTAAATGTGTATGGCTATTTCTAGATGCCTTGATATTTTTGTGTACACTTTAGGTAATATGAAATTCACTAAATTATTAAGAACACAGTAGGACATCTAGAAAGACATGCACCATAGAGGAGAGGAGAAAACATTGAGTAGGATCTCATAATTTTTAAATGACAAAATTTAATAGACTAGATATTTGTGAAACCTTGACAGGTTAACTGGTACAAAAACTACTAGCCCTGGGGGCTTTTGGCTTAGCTTAGTGGTTTAATTACCTACATGGGCAATCCCACTCAGGCACAGAGGATGGTGATTCGATCCCCACACTCACACTTAAGGCAGCTTTAGTCAGCCTCCCCCACAAAAGCAAGAACTACTGGGACAGCATGCCATCTTGATCCAGCAGCATGGTGGCTTCACTTCGGACCTGCCCACCCATCATCTTGATCTAGCAGTGCAACGGCCGACTTCACCTTGCCCACCATCCGGACCAAGCTATGCAGCAGCCTCAGCCCACCTTCATCCCCTGACTTGCCAATAACCTGAGCTACATGTCCACCCACCTGCCTGACCAAGCCTCACAACAGCCAGGTAAGAACTCTCTCAGCTATGTTCATCCGCCAGCGTCACCCACTGTCCCTACATGACCACCAGCTGTCACCACACTGCTGACCACCATCCTGACAAATGGGGCCTCATGGCAGCCAGGCACGTCTAGAGGGGAACAAGCTTGGTGGATAGAAATTCAAATTTCCACGGGTGTTATCTGCATAAGTCCATCAAAGTGCAGAGATCACTGCTATAAAAAATGATAAAGACAAGGAGCAAGATCCAATCTCAGGTCCCGAGTCAACCTAGAATAAATACAGGAGACATTAACATGGAAGAAAATGGGAATCATGCAGACAAAAGCTCTGAATCAGCAGCATTTGATGTAGACAGACAAGTGCAGAAATGTATAGAGAAACTCAGATCAGAGGTAACATCTGAAGTAAAAAAAGAAATGCATTAATTAATAGACTCTGAAGTGGAAAAACACCTGCAAAAAGGTAAAGAGGAACCCAGAGCAGAAATAATCCCTGAAGTTAAAAAAGACCTTTCTAAATTAATAGCATCCAAAGTTGGGGAACAACTGCAGAAAGTTAGAGGGGAATACAGAGCAGAAATAATCTATGAACTAGAGAGTGAAAGGATGACTGTAATGAGAGATTTCAATACTATTAAAGAAGACATTGATAAAAAAATTAGAGAATAGAAAAATGATGGATTCGCTGACTGAGCAATACAGGAAAGAAATAGATGGCATGGAACAGTTTCAAAGAGATATACAAGAAAATAAAATATCAATCGAAAGTTGGCAAAACGCCGGGAGTGGTGGCTCACGCCTGTAATCCCAGCACTCGGGAGGCTGAGGCAAGAGGAATGGTGCAAGTTCGAGACCAGCCTGGGCTACAAAAGTGAACTCAGGGCCAGCCTCAACTGCATAGCAAGACCCTGTCTCAAAAAGACAAAAAAAAAAAAAAGTTGGCAAAACTGTATGAATGAAAGTGAAGATAGAAACTCAGATCTTGAAGACACTGTCACAGCTAGTGAAAAGGTAAGAAAGGATCTTTTAAAAACAACTAGGATACGGGAAAAATAATTAAACACCTGCAAAATGATGCAAAAATGAACAACGTGAGATTAATAGCAATCAAAGAGAAAAGAGGCAATACAAAGGATATAATAAGAATATGGGCAGAAGTAATAGCAGAAAACTTCCCCAATATGAAAACACAATCGGACATACAGTAACTGAAGCACACAGAACCACAAATAACATCAATCCAACTAAAACCACACCCAGGCATAATAGTTGAGATTCCAGAAATTCAGCAGAAGAGTAGTATACTAAAAGCTGCTAGAGAAAAAAAAAACAGATCACATTTAAAGGAAAAACCATCAGAATAATGGCACATTTCTCTTCACAAACCATGAAGTCAAGAAGAGCATGAAACTGTGCTTCAAGTCCTCCATGACAACAAATTTCAGCCCAGACTGTTATACCCCGCAAAAATCTCTATCAAGTATGAGGGAGAAGTGAAATACTTCCATGACAAGGAACAACTAAAGAATTTCATGACATCAAAGCCAACCTTACACAGTATACAAAAAATATTTTAGAGAGGGACCAAAATGACTCAAACTCAAGAAATGAGAACAGAAAGATCCAGTCAAATAGAGTACTAACTTAAACACAGGAGAAAAAGGGGTAAACAACAGTAAATAAAACTCATGTCAATCATAAGTCAATACATTCCAATGATAACCATCAATTTAAATGGACTCAATTCTCCAATTAAAAGAAATAGACTGGCAGAGTGGATAAGAAAGCAAAATCCAATAATATGCTGTATACAAGAAATGAACTTAACTCATAAAGAAACTCATAGGCTAAAAGTGAAAGAAAGGAAAACAATACTACATGCTCCAACAGCTAAAAAAACAAAAACAAAAACAAAAACAAAACAAAACCCACGGGTAGCAATTCTATTTGCAGACATTCTAAACTTCAAATAAGATTGATGAAATGAAATAAAAAGGCCACTACATACTGGATAGGGGAAAATTTCAAGACAAAGAGGTAACACTCATAAATATGTATGCACCAAACACGGGAGCAGCAAGTTATATAAGGCAAACATTAATGGACGTGAAAAACCTAATATCCAATACCACAATCTTAATAGGAGACTTTAACACACTTTTGTCTGAAAAAGATAGGTCAAGCAGACAAAAAATTAGCAAAGAAGTAGCAGAACTGAACCAGAATTTCGAAGAAATGGAATTAGTGTACATACACAGAGTGTTCCACCCAACAACTTCTGAATACACATTTTTTAAAGCTGCACATGGGACATTTTCTAAAAGAGACGACATATTAATCCATACGTCATGCTTAAGCATATGCAAGAAAACAGAAATTATCGCAAGCATATTATCTGAACACAGTGCAATGAAACTGGAAATAAATGACAAAAGAAACCACAAAACCTCCAGAAATACGTGAAAATTCATCAGCACTCTTCTCAACAACCAGTGGTTTACAGATGAAATTAAACAAGAAATTAAATGATATCTACAATTTAGTGAAAACTCAAACACAACCTACCAGAATTTTTGAGATGCAATGAAAGGCGTTTTTAGAGGGAAATTTATAGCTCTGAACTAACACATTAAGAAAACAGAAGGAGAACACATAAATACTCTCATGGAGCTCCTAAAGCAACCAAAAATGGAAGCGCAAATGAAATTCAAAGCCCAAAGATGCGAGGAAATTAGAAAGATTAAAGCAGAATTAACTCAGTTGAGACAAGGAAAACAATACAAAGAATTAATGAATCAAAAAGCTGTTCTTTGAAATATTAAATCAAATAGATAAACTCCTGGCTAACCTCTTGAAAAAGAGGAAAGGACTCAAATTCAAGCAAGAAATAATGCAAATGGTGAAATTACTACAGACCTAGCAGAGATGCAGAGGATCATAATGACTGCTTTGAGAATCTTTACTCTCAAAGAATTGAACACACAAATGAAATGGACAGATTCCTAGAAAAGTATGTTACCCAAACTGAATCAAAAAGATATAAGTACTCTCACTAACCCAATAACAGTGAACGAAATACGAAACGTAATAAAAAGCCTATTGACAAAGAAAACTCCAGGACCTGATGGACTCAGCACTAAATTCTACAAGAAATTTATAGAAGATATAATTCCAACACTCCTCAAACTCTTCAATGAAATTAAAAAGGAAGCAATCCTTCCAAAATCATTCATAGAGGCAAATATTACACTGATACCAAAACCAGAAAGAGATGCAAATAAAAACGAAAACTAAAGACCAATTTCTCTCATTAACATAGATGCAAATATCCTCAATAAAATCCTCAACACTAGAATACAACAAATCATCAAGAAGATTAAACACCGTGACCAGGTAGGATTCATCCAAGGGTTGCAAGAATGGTTCAATATATGCAAATCTATAAATGCAATGTACTATATCAACAGAACCAAGACCAAAAATCACATGATTGTCTCAATTGATGCCGAAAAGGCCTTTGACAAAGTGCAACACTCATTCATATTCAAAGTCGTACAGAAAATTGGAATAGAGGGCCTCTACCTCAACCTGATAAAAGCCATCTACAAGAATCTGACAGCTAATATAATTCTAAATGAGGAAAAACTGAAGTCTTTTACTCTCAAATCTGGCACAAGACAAGGATGTGTTCTATCACCACTCCTATTCAATATAGTTCTGCAATCATTAGCTACAGCCACTAGACAAGAAGGAGAAAAAGAATAAGAATAAGAAAAGAAGAAGTAAAGCTGTCACTATTTGCAGATGACACGATAATCTACTTAGAAGACCCCAAAATCTCCGCCAGGAAGCTTCTAGAACTAATACACAATTTCAGCAGCATAGCAGGTTACAAAGTCAACACACAAAAGTCAGTAGCCTTCCTCTACACAGATAATAAGCACAATGAGAGAAAAATTAGATAAACGGTACCTTTTACAATAACACTGAAGAAAATGAAATACTTAGGCATTAACCTAACTAAGGAAGTGAAAGATCTCTTCAGTGAAAACTTTAGTACTCTGAAAAAAGAGATCCTAGAGGATGTGAGAAAATGGAAAGATAGTCCCAGCTCCTGGATAGGAAGAACCAACATGGTGAAAATGTCCATACTCCCTAAATTGTTATACAGGTAGTATTGGTCAGGGTTTTACTTAGAGGAACAGAACAGATGTAATATAAGGAATGAATATTAACCCAAAATATGCAATATATAAGGAATTATAAGATTGGCTTACAATAGTCAGCCACAGTCAGATGAGGAAGAATGCAGAGGGTGTCTGCACGCTCCGTACTGGAGAATTCAGTCCCAAGGTCTAAACTTCACTGCAGTGCTCCATATAAGTCTCTATCCATCAGGTGATGGGACTGCGATGGAAGTGTCTGTAATGGACACTGAAGAGTCTTGGAAAGATCCAAGCTGGAGGTTGAAGAGTCTGCACTGCAAGATAGCCAATGAAGTCCAGGCTGAATGAGAAGACTGAAGCTTCACCAAGGAAGTGAAGTCTTGAACCCTTTTTCAGCCCTTTAAAAAGTCTCTTTGTGCTCAATCATTCTAACATGGGCCCATTGAGTCCTAGGATAGAACCAATCATAACCCAGGATGGGCCCTTGATCCAGCTCTAGGGAGGAGCCAATCATATCATAGGAAGGCCCTGGTCACACTCCAGGGAGGAATCAATTGTACTCCAGGGCAAGACTCCAACAAACAGGGAACTGGGCCACTGAGTCATCCAGACAAGTTGACACAATGTTAGCAACGACTACACAGATTTAATGCAACTCCTATCGATATACCATCAACATACCTTGAAGACCTGGGGAAGTCATTCCTAAAATTTATTTGGAACCAAAAAAGACTCAGAATTGCAACAAAGGTAAGGCAAGAGGCATTACAATTCCTGACCTAAAGTTATACTACAAAGCTGCAGTAATAAAATCAGCATGGTACTGACAAAAAATAGATCTGAGGATCAGTGGAATATATTAGAAGATGCAGAAGCATATACAAACACACTCAGCCACCATATCTTCAACAAAGAGGCCAAACATGCTTAATGGAAGAAAGATAGCCTCTTTAACAAATGGTGCTGGAAAAACTGGCTCTCTATATGCCAAAAACTAAAACTTGACTGAAGTCTATCACCATGCACTAAACTAAAGTTTAATGTTTAACACTTGAAAGCATCAACAAATGGGACCTCCTCCAGCTAAGAATTTTTTGCACTTCAAAAGAAATTACTTACAGAGTGAAAAGACAACACACAAACTTTGAAAAGATTTTAACTAATAACTATTCAGACAAAGGTCTTCTATCTAGAATTTATAAAGAACTAAAAACCATTAGGTTCCCAAAATTCAAGTATCCAAATCAGAAATGGACATCAGAGATGAAACCACATTTGTCAGAGAAAGATATTCAGCAAGCCTATAAGTGCAGGAAGAAATGCTCCGTATCGCTAGCCGTCCGTGAAGTGCAAATTAAAATAACCCTTAGATACCATCTCACTCCAGAAAGAATGACTATCATTAAAAAAAAAAAAATCAGCCAAAAACCAATGTTGGAAAGGCTATGGGGAAAAGGAACTCTTCTCCACTGCTGGTGGGAATGTAGATTGGTGCAACCATTATGAAAAGCAGTGTGGAGGATCCTTAAAAAAACTAGAACTGGAAATCCCATTCAATCCAGCTATCCCCCTACTGGGAATTTTCCCAGAAGAACTGAAGACATCATGTCATAACAATATTTGTGCACCTCCGTTTATAGCAGCAATTACAATTTGTAATAGCCAAATCTTGGAAGCAACCAAAATGACCCCATTTTGAAGAATGGTTGAATTGCATTTCACAAATAGCTAGCAATGTGGAGCATTTCTTCATGTATTTGTAAGCTTGCTGTATTTCTTTCTCTGAGAAGTGAGTGTTCATCTCAGATGCCCATTTCTGGATTGGATCTTTGAATTTTGGGATCCTAATGGTTTTTAGTTCTTTGTAGATTCTAGATAGAAGACCTTTGTCTGAGTACTTGTTAGTTAAAATCTTTTCAAAATTTGTGGGTCGTCTTTTCACTTTGTTAGTGATTTCCTTTGACATGCAGAAACTTCTTAGCCAGAGGAGGTCCCAATTGTTGATGCTTTCAAGAGTTAAATGTGCAATTTGAAAAAGATGTGGTATTTTTATACAATGGAATATTACTCAGCTATAAAGAATGATATACTACAAGACTTCATATATAAACCTGACTTTTTTTTTTGTGGGACCGGGGTTCAAACTCACGGTCTTGCACTTGCCCAGCAGGTACTTGTGCCTCGGAGCCATCTCCTCAGCTCTCAAGACTTCATATATAAATGGATGTACATTGAACATATACATATAAGTGAAATAAACCAGAACTGAATGTGTAAATATCATATAGTCTCCTAAAGAACTCTAAAGAGAAAATAGATATGGAAGGGCGTAACACAGCTGAATGGAAATCAAAGACTTATGGATTAAACAATAAAGTGACTGGAAGCAGAAAATAGAGGAAACATAGCAGGAACAATATCATGCTCTTATGCACACAGGATGAATCAGATATTGGTCCTAAGAACCTTCAAAAGGTTTTTCACATTAATGACACCAATGTGCAATGCTAAAAAATATATTTGGAATGCCTGTCATTCTGGTCTGTTAGATGTGTACTGCTTCTAATGTAAACTCAGTTACTGCTATACTTTCTCTCAAGTAAATGGTTGGCTATCAAACAAACAAACAAACAAACAACCACCAAACGATTTGATTGTGAGTAAGAGACTAGGCAAAAGCCTTAGGCTTGACAGCTACAATTTTGTACATCCTTGCATTTCTAAATGTCTGCATAAAAATGTGTAACTGCTTTGATCACATTCTATAGAGATTTATTAGAATATCAATGATTGACAGAAAATATCAATTTCAAGCTAAGTCTAAGATGTTTGATATTCAGAAAAAACAGTGATCAATTACCTATGTTATAGAGTAATAGTATCATGAAACTTCTGTGCTGGAGGGCATAAAATGCAGAACTAGATTATTATGATAAGCTGTAAGAGGCTTAAATCAACAGCCTCCAACATTGCCAATTTCACCACTAACCGAGTGCAAATAAGGAACTTTGGACTATGTATACAACTACTTCCTCTCAGTTCAAAGAGAACATATTTTTCTCTTTATTTCTTTCCTTACCAATGTCAATCAGAAATTTATCATGTCTACATCCTGTGCTCTGTATAACTACTTTGAGTACAACGATATGTAATACGTCAATTATTCCGAATGTACTACTAACGTGTTTTGGAGCTACAATATTGTTATTTCTTCTTAAATGTAATAATAAAACAACTACTGGGCCATCACTTATACCTGCCCAGACATAGCGCATCTTCCTCATATAGAGACATATTATGAGAAGCTTCTAAAAATTATGAAGATCATGGATCTTTTAGAAAAATTGGCATAATCAGATTTAATTATTTTGTTTCCTATTAAAAATACCACCTTGAAACTTTTTCTTGATGTTTGAATTCCTTTTAGTTTTTTTTCTTTTTCTTTCTTTTTTTTTTTTTTTTTTTTTTTTTTTTTTTTTTTTTTTTTTTTTTTTTTTTTTTTTTTTTTTTTTTTTTTTTTTTTTTTTTTTTTTTTTTTTTTTTTTTTTTTTTTTTTTTTTTTTTTGAGACAGGGTCTCACTATGCAGTTCAGACTGGCCTTGAGCTCACTTTTGTAGCCCAGGCTGGTCTCGAACTCACACCGATCCTCCTGCCTCAGCCTCCCAAGTGCTGGGATTACAGGCGTGCGCCACCACGCCTGGCCTGAATTCCTTTTAAATTCTCCCTTTTTATTCCTTTTTTTCCATAGATTTCCCAGGATTTCCTGGCCCTATCTGGGTATCAGTGATATATTGTTGGTTGCAAAGAAAATAATTATAACATTGGAGCACCAAAATAAATTAATGCATATTAATGTATATTTATTTTCCTTATTTTTCTTTTTTCATTTTATGTTCACAACTGTTTTAGACTTGTTTTTTTCAGGGGGAATTCATAGTAAAGTACAAAGCATAATAAAAGTTATCCTGAGAGATAATTAATCTTTTTTGATTCTCTAGTATTCTGAACAGAAACAATTCTACCTTTACTGCCATAAGATGCTATAATGATTTTTTTTTCTTCCGATTACATAGTACTTTTCAGAAAGTAAAACTCTACTGAAATTCACCTTGCACGACGTATTGTAAACCTCTTCCACTTTCTTGCTATTGCTTTCCAATATTTAGCGATTTGTGATAAACTATGTAACTAATTTGAATATTTCATTTACTATCATGCTGAATTATGTGACATGAGTTTCTGGTAGTTTTAAAGCGCTGGAATATGCGAACCTGATATGTTCAATAGAAACAAATAATCTACCTAAGTTCTTTTCTCATCTGTTAAACATAGAGTACTATGGGGAGATAGCTCAGCAGCATAAGCAACTGCCTTGCAATCATAGGGGGCTTTCAACCCCCAGTAGCAAGAAAGAAATAAAATAGACAGAGGACTGCATTTTGAATTTGGAATATTCCCCATATACTCCTATATTAAAGGTATGACTTCCATTGATGTTGGAAGATGGTGCAACTTTAATATCTGGGTAGAGTGGGAAGTGTTTGATTATTGGAAACTGCTCTTGAAATTGTATGACTCCACCTGTTTCTTCTTTCTGTCCTACTGTCTTTCTACTTTTTTGGGTATGAGGAAAGAAGTTCTGTTCTTGTATGAGCTGATCCTGTAATGTCCTGACATGACAAAGACCCAAAACTATCAGGACCAACCAATCATGAATTGACAACTCCTAAAATACTAGCAAAGAGAGCTCTTGTCTCTTCATAAGATTATATTGGATATTTTTTTACAGTTATGAAAAACTAACACAGAGAACAAATAATTTCTTTCAAGAATTAGATAGAACAAAATTTTAAACTTTTAATATGTGATTTGACTGAAAATAATTTATAGTAGTTTTATTTTATTTTGTTTATTTAGTATTTTGGGGGCAGGGGAGACAGCTCAGTGGATTAAGTGCTGTGGGAGCCCAAACTGCTGGCATTCATTTTTGTAATGACATCATCATCTTGCGACATCCTCATCTCCCAATAGCCTCTAGTTAGGTTTCTATTTTCCTACCCCCTGCTATTTTCCCATAAATCACGTGCTCATAAGTCCCTCCCCTGTTGCCTTGGATAGCTGCTGTAGTGTTTCTGGGTCACCTGCCATTGCCTTGGATGCCTGCTGATGTCCCTGGTGGAAATGCCTCATTCCCTGCGCCCTATATATATACCTGAGCTACTTTTTGAATAAACGAGACTTGATCAGAATCTTGTCTTGTCTCCATTTCTCGTGTTTCTTGTCCCATTTTCCCCTTAAAATCCCCACTCTCCTACTAGGATCCAGGCTGATTCCTTGCAGGTCGAGGAGACAAAGTGCCTGCCTGGCAAGTGTAAGGTCATGAGTTTGACCACTGGGCACACACACACACACACACACACACACACACACACACACACGGAAAAAAAGATTATTTTGGTGAAGGTTCTTCAGGGTGTTCAGGGGCTCGCTACTACATCAGACTCGTAGTGATTCACTTGTTTACAGCCTCGCAAGAGCTGAGACTACAGGAGTACACTATCATGCCCAGACTCAATTGTCATCTCAGTGTACCCCGGGAGTGAGGCTGGTCCAGTTTTCCTGGGGATAGAATCCCTGGACCCTGAGCCTGCTTGCAGGTGCTTTAATCCACTGAGCTATTTGGCTGGCTCTTACAGCAGTCATTGTTACACAGAAGTATAATCACTTCCCACATCAATCTTAAAATGGTGATTGATAATGGTCCTATGTCCCTCCATTATGAAACATTTTAGTTTAGGCATGAGGAAACATATTTTTGCATTATTAGTTATGGTGTAGATTTATACATAAATCAAAGCTTGTTTATCTTCATTTCTATACTGTTCCAGGTAAATTTTGATGTAGGATTGACTTTTTTCCTCTTGGTTTTTCCTTTTTGCTTTCTTTCTTTTTTTAATTTTGAGTTTCCATTTTTTGTGTGTGACTTGTAACCATCTTTATTTGCTTATTTATTTATTCCTTTATTTAGTCTTTTTTTGACACAGGTCTCACAATGCTGTTCAGGCTGATCTGAAACTCACTTTGTCATCCAAGCAGGTCTCAACATCACAGTGACCCTTCTGCCTTTGCCTACTGAGTGCTGGCATTACAGGTGTGTGCTACTATGTTGGGCATAGATATTTTAATCCAGGATGTAAATATCTCACTGAGATTTAGTAATTACACACAGCACACTGAAGATGTCAGAGTTACTGTTCAAATATACTTAAAGAAATAGTTTATATGAAAGCTTTTTATGATTATAAACATGAATACATTTATTTATTTATTTATTTATTTATTTATTTATTTATTTAGTTTGTTTGTTTGTTTATGGAACCAGGGGTTGAACTCCAGACCCTGCTCTTACTAGGCTATCTCCCTGGCCCCAATTCTATTTAATTACTGTATAAATTGTAAGGATAAATACAAAAACACACATATCTTATTGCTGCATCTCTTGAGTCTTTACTCCTTATTATTACTTGATGTAGTAGTTTTTATGACGTTAAGGTATTTTCATATCATAGTTTCATCTCATATTACACATCTCAAGACTAACATTTGACATTTTTCAGATGTGTTTATGCTAAATGGTTTTTAAATGAACAACTTTGTTGCCTGTTTGAATTATTTTTGGTTATACAAAAAGAGGTGACCCATCTCAAGATAATGTAGTCAGATACATACCTTGCTTTAGGATTTCCAGAAAGGTGTGTATTATGTTGAGATAATAAAGCATGTAATTCATAACCAGGTTTTGGTAAAGAAAAGGAGTAGAAGCCTAATTTTACATATTTATAATGTTAATGGATTTGGGAATGTGGAGTTTAGCATGTTCAGTGTCTACATATAGTACTGATGGTAACATTATCTGTAAAGACAGAAATGAAATTGTCTCCTCTGGATAACTGGTAAAAACTTATATTGAAAATAAACTAGCCGGGCATGGTGGCGCACGCCTATAATCCCAGCACTCGGGAGGCTGAGGCAGGAGGATCGGTGTGAGTTCGAGACCAGCCTGGGCTACAAAAGTGAGCTCAAGGCCAGCCTGAACTGCATAGTGAGACCCTGTCTCAAAAAGACAAAAAAAAAAAAAATATAAACTAACATTTCTAATTCCTATTTCATAGTCTTATAAGCACCTTGATCTCCCTAGCATATGTGAAAATGTAAAACTACTGCATATTTTCAGTTTAGTATACAAACAACTTTCACATTAAAGTGTTTAATGTGTTTTAATTGTTATCAATGATGCCACTGACATATAAAAGTTGAATTTCAGCACTGATTCAAGGGCAGAGGAGTGTTGTAAGCCATCAGTGCTTCCAAATTCATGTTAAAGAATTTAGAACAGAACATATTCAACGAAAATACACATAGCTTAATTTTTGAGAAATTAAAATGGTGTTAGTTTTTTTATTATTTGTGCAATAAACGAGAGAGGGAGAAACTGGGAAGTATTTATTCAGGAGATACAAATAGCACTCCAATCATCTTAGAAAAAAATTTGACATCATTTGCATTGTCACAGTGAAGTAGGAAATGAAGTTAATTCAGAAGAAAGCAATAATATTTGATGAAAAGTTTGGGCAACGGCCCCAGTGAGATAAAGAAAGTGAAATTGTGCTCCTTTCACCTGAGGGAAGACAGAATGATTTGGATTTTACTGGTGGACTTTAGTGTATGAAACAGCCCTACACAATAGATGAGGATCAGGTCTCTTTGTATAGACACAAGAGGAAAAGGGCTCTAATTAGATTATAAATCAGAGAGACAGTCTATTCTACAATGCTTATGAAATGCTAGAAAGAATTTTTTTTAAGGGTAAGAGTAGGATCAACTTTGGGATGAGAACTCTCAATATTAATGATACTTTGACTAGCTTCGAGTGAGAGAGGACTTAGCTGACCTGTCTGTGTTCAGCCCCATGAGCTAATAGTGCGAGGCTTTGGTACCTTTTTTCAAATAAAAATTTCAAATGGATCTTAAAATTTCTGAATGGAAATGGAATCCATATGCCAGGTTCCAAATCAGCAAATGAATGCATCAATTTAAGATAATAGAAGAAAATGAAAATTAAAAAAAATACTCTATCATTGTCTGCCATAAGAGATCAAATGTTAGCTTCTCACAATAATTTAAATGTCAACATCTTACAATCACTTTGAAAATGTTATTTTTGAAAATGAGAGAATATAGGTTGTCAGCAAGTTTCTTGAATTTTTTTTTTTACTTCAGATGGTATCTCTGATCTCAGTTGCTCTATAAGTTTCTGCACTTGTGTGTCTGCCTCAGATGCTACCCATTCAGAGGTTTCATCTGTATAATTCTCATTTTCTTCCATGATAGTGTCTTCTGTATTTGGTTTGGGTGGGCACGGGTCCTGAGATTGCCTCCTACTCCTTGTTGTTATCATTTTGTATGGAAGCGACCTCTTCACT
>PVJA010010606.1:0-56999 GCA_004027025.1 Myocastor coypus | reverse complement strand
GGGGAGGGAGGGAAAGAAGAAGAAAGGAAGGAAGGAAAGAAAGAAGGGAAGCAGGAGAACTGCATTGGTTTGCAGAAGGGACCAAAGAAGGTCATTTTCTCTTTCACTCCTTGAATTTACCATCATCTAATTTGTAACCAATGGTAACAGGATTCTGAAATTTTGTCTGAGATTTCTATTCAGTGTCCATTTATACTGTGAGGTCTTCAGCTATACGCGTCCTTTCTCTGTGTATTCTCCAGGAATTACACTGTCAGAATTACTCTGGGCTTCTAGAAAAGAGAAACGCATGCTCCTGTCAAAGCACTGCTATTATTATTGTGGTTGTTACCTGTTAGGAAAGCCTTAAATATGTTCCTGTGGGGTGGGCAGGTGAGGAGTGGCCGTCCATGTCCTTCAGCTCCTCAGATAGAGAGGTGACATAAATACAAAGCAATGTTACTGAAATGAAACTTCTTCAGGGCATTTGCAAAGGGAGCCAGGGTTAGGCCTATTTTACAGGAGAAGATTAAAATGTGGGGGAGCCTAATGAAGTCTGGCGGCTGAGACTCCATCAGGACCCATCTCTAGTCCCACTGGACATCCGGGTGATTTAGAATGAGAGCAACCAAAAAGTGGCTAACTTGAAGAAGAGTTTCAGGATTGCTCCTGCCCGCCAATGCAGTTCTATGGCTTCAGAGATTTCCCAAACTCATTACATTAAAAATTACCAAAAGGTTTTTAAGGAACCCTTTAGGAAAATGACACTGTGTATATGTTCACCTTTCAAAATGACTCTTAATTGCAAATCATCAGATAAAAACTTCCAACTGAGAAATTGGATTCCATTCCTTAAGAAGAAGTGCTTTTCTTGGATTGCCTGGTCATCTCGAGATACACAAAAGCTACATTTTAGACACATAAAACAACTCATAGAAAAAGGAAACGTGGTCCATACTGGCCAGGCCGGGGAATGTCGAGGGGCCCGGGAAGCAGGAAGAAAGCCCCTGCCACACACAGAGCTGAAGATGGTAAGAGGACATCATCACAACATCTTCTCTGAAGTTCCACTTCTGCTATCACTTTATGAAAGGACTCAAGAATAATTATAAAGCCAGAAATAATTAAAGAACTAGCTAATGAAGCAGGTTAGAAGCAAGAATACATTCTATAAAATACATGAAGTAAAACCAGCTGTCCAGCTAAAATAAAAAATGAACACTAGAGTATGAGAGACCAACTTTTGTCCACTCTTTTTGCCCACATCTTACAGGTGACTTCAGATGTGTTTCCTGCTCTTTCTAGTTGGGGAAATGAATCAGGAGTGTAAACAATACCCTCCCTGCATCACAGCTGCTATGCAGATCATGCACAGATGATTATATTTTAAAATGTGTTGTATCTTCTACAGATACATACATCCTGCTGAGGGATAAGGCACAAAAAAACCTCAGTCTGTGGTCCAGTCAGAAACTTCACATGGCCTGAGAAATAAATGGCCTGAGATCACCCCCCACCCCTCCTGATGCTAACGGCAAAATATTCTGGCACTCTCCGGTGCTTCAGCCACAGTAAGTGTGTATGAGCTGATTTTTAAATATACAAACAGTTTCTTATTTAATCCAAAAGCAGAATCAGATTCTGGCATTCCTCCAGAGAGGTTCCCTCTCTTGTCTTTTTAATATGCTCTTAGCTGAGAGTGATTCTCTTTTGTTTTGTTTGTTGTGTAAGGTTAGATAAATATGAAGTCCTGTTCTTTGATTCAGCATGAGGTGAGCGCAACTTGATTCCCTTCTTTGACTCTGATTCTCCTGAACCTCTCAGCTGAGAGTCCCTGGAACGTTTGCTTTGTGGGTGCAGACAGACACCCCCAGGATGCGCTTCCTCCCTCCCTCCGCAGGCCAGGACTCGCCTGCCCCTGGGCCCAAGTCCTCGCCCAGCACACTAGTCTCAGGGACAATCAGTGGATGGCTGACCCAGGATGAGTGGGTTTCAGGATCCCAGAGAGCTGGTGCAAGCTTCCTAAATGCTCAGCTAAACAGGGACTGATCTCAGTGTTTTCTTAATTCCCACTCAGCACCAGGCAGGAGACTCCCAGCCTGTGTGTACATCCATCTGCCATCTGGATCCTTCACCAGCCAGCTCCGGACCTCTTGACTTCCGCCTGGTCAGACTCTTGTCTCTCTGTGTATCCTCCTCACAATCCGGGCAGAGAGCCAGGTGCTTGGCCATAGACACTGGCAGAAGGTCTGGAGGCTGCTACCAGGACTGCCTTAGAAGTGTCAGCTGCACCTTCCAGTATGAAGATGTTCCATCATTCCTCGGTCACTCTCCCTCTTTTCTTAGCCTGTATAGTTCTCCTTCCTGCTTTCTCCTCTTCTGTGTGATGCTCAAGCCAGCAGCACTGTGCCTCACCAATTGAGCACCATCTGCTGCAAGAAGTCCCTGGTTTTATAGCTTTCTATCTTTTTTTTTTTTTTTTTTTTTTTTTTTTTTTTTTTTTTTTTTTTTTTTGTGGGACCAGGGTTCAAACTCATGACCTTGCACTTGCCAGGCAGGCATTTGTGCCATGGAGCTATCTCCCCAGTCCCTTAGAGTTTTCCATCTTGCCCTGGCTTCCACTCGGCATCAGTGAAGCCCTGAGAGAGTGTCACCTCCTCCAGGATCAGTGCTCTCCACAACCCAGGTGTCTCCTCCTGTACACAGGAAGCCGCTCGCAGCTCACAGCTGTCCTCTCACACCTCTGGTGGACCCACCTCTTGCCCCCCGGTGGTCAGGCCACACCAGGAGGCAGAGTCTTGCTGGAGGCAGAAACAGGAACCTGACCAAAGCCCAGTGTCGCTGTTGTCCTTAGACACTTTCATTCCTAGCAAGGATGGCTACTTAGTTTTTCTCAGTTAAAAAAGAAGCAACAAATCCTCTTGCCTAAAAGAGAGAGGGCAAAATATTGCTTGGCAGTTTGTCCTAGACAGTTGTCCCTTGCTTCCCAAGGGAGAGTGAGTCTTGGACCTCTCCCCGCACACCTCCAAATCTGTGGATGTTCAAATCCCTTGTATCATACTACTTGCATAGATTCTATACACATCCCCCTGTACACTTTAAATCACCTCTGGATTGCTTATAATATCTAACACAACACAAATGGTATGCAAATACTGTTTATAGTGTATTGTTTAGAGGATATTAACAAGAAAGATCTGTACATGACCACACAGGTACAATTTTGAAAAATGGTTTTCATCTACAGTTGGTTGAATCTTAGAATGGATACAGAAGTCCAGCTGTACATACCGAAATTTATTTTCCTAATAAGCAAAAAGTACCGCTGTGGCCAGAGTCAGGTGTAAAGACCTGGGGAAAGGCCAGCAGGTGAGAAGGGAGGGTCTAAACAATGAAAAATCAGACAGCTCTTGGGGGAAAGGCTTTTGCGTTGTTCCACTCAGTAGAGAGAGTTTTTGAGAGGAGAAAGCATCCCCTGTAGGGGACCAAGACAGTGATGGTTCTCTGTTGCCATCCAGTGGATGGATGCCATGAGATAGCAGGATTCCTGGCTGATAGGCTCCAGTGCATTCAGTTCAGTAGGCATAAAACTACATCATCTCTTGCAAAGACTGTAGCTCAAGCCTCCATGACCCGCCACCCCTCTCCTTCCCGCATCTTCCCGCCTCCCTCCTTAGCTGCCTTTGCTTGTCTTTGAGATAAAAGGATCTTGGCTGGCCTGTCCTTGTTGACTGAAAAACTCAGTGCTGGAAAAGGACAGCTTTTGTGGTGCTTGGGCCAAATCCACAATTCCCTTAATTGGTTTAAAAGATGGGAAAGAAGAGCGTAGGGAGAGAATAAATGAGAAACAGGGAGAGAGCTAGCAGCGCTGGCTTCCTGTGGGTGCCAAATGGTAAATAAGCCCTTTTATTGACTCATTTGGCCTCAGCAGGGCAAGGCCTTTCTAATTGAGGGAGGAAGCAGACCAAGCAGCAGATTTAAGCAACACTCCGTTCTTCCTGAGGAGTGCTAAGGTTTATAGCCCTTTAATGCCACAGTTTAGTAAGCTTAGAATGAAGTCCTTAGTTCTTACTGTCCTGGAATCTTCCCTTCAAGTAGATACCTGGCTTTTTCTTCAGTGAGTCGCTCCTGCTTATCTTTTGGCTTTGATGCAGCTAGTAAGAGGCCGAGGGCCTATGGTCTGCCCAGCTGAAGTGTAAGCCAGTTACATCTGTCAGTGGTCAAGGGCCTAGGAGACCCCAGAAAGACAGTGGGAAGTTTCAGACCATGAAAACTTAGACTGTAGATTGTGTGGGGGTTCTGCAAGTGTCTCATTGGAATATGTTTTTAAAATACTTCTCTACCTTTAGGGAAAAAAGTGAAATACACTCTCAAATGTCATACATGTCTAAATTTATTGCGTGGGCAGAGCGATGAGCTAGCCGATGTGTCTGGACAGCTTGGGAGGTTAGGTCTCCCTCCACCACTTCTTTGTGATATTGCATGCTCCTGTTTTCTCAGCCTGAGCTGAGTGTTTACTGTGACACACAGAGGGAAGACCACCGAAGACCCAGGGAGAAGACCACCATCCACAAGCCAAGGAGACAACCTCTCTTCCGAAGAATGGCAGTTGTACAGAACTGGCTGAGAGGAAGCAAGACTTGTGGTAATATCACATGACAAATAACGCATGCATTTATCATACATTTCTAGATGTTTCTTATGCTGCTTATCTCTTAGAGATAAAGAATGTTAACAGATGTTAAATATTGGTAGTTATTCAAGTTGTTTTTAATCCAATCCAATTCCTCTTTGGGGCTCTGCATCAATATATTTGAAGAGTATCCAGAGATTGCAAGAAGGGCTATTTATTTTAAACTGTGACCATTTGCAAATACTTATCTGTAAGGAGGGGAGTTTTCCTAAGGCTGTTCTAACCAAAACAATGCCATATTCATAAAGGCAGGATAAAAATACTTGCTACATATTAATGTTTACCCACGGATTTCATAAGGAAGAAAATCCACCAGTAGATTTCTGTTGTCTAAAACAGTGTATAGAAAAACCAGAGGCTTTGGGGTCTGTCATGGATTGAATGGTGTCTCGAAATTTCTAACACTCAGTATCACAGAATGGGCCCACACTGGAGGTAGAGTCTTTAAGTGAAGCAGATAAAATGAGGCCAGCAGGGTGGGCACTAACCCAGTGAGCCCCATATCCTTATAAGAAGATATTAGGACACAGACTCACATGCTGCGAAGCCCATGTGAAGACCAGGAGGAAGCAGTGGTCATCCATAAGCCCAGGAGACAGGCCTCAAAAGAAAGCAGCCCTTCTAATGCGCCCAGGCCAGTCTGGCTCTCATGGCAACCTGAGCTGACCAAGAGTCACTGTCAAGTCTGAAATTTCCCATTCTTCCATCTGCTGCCTCCATGGTCTTCTCTTTTCAGTAGCTTGTTGGGACAAAATTCACATATGACAGAATTGGCCTGGTTGGGGAACACAGTCTGATGATTTTGAGTGTAGTTATAAAGTTAGATCACCATTGCCACAATACCTGTAGGGTTTTGAGAATGACACTTACAGGTTGTGGCTTCTCCATCTATAGACAGGGACTGATACTTTTCAGTGGATCTCTTCTGAGGATTTGATGATATAACTGAAGGCATTTGACATGGGACTGTTTCCTGCTTTTCTTCTTTTAGCTTACGGGGAGGTCTATGCTAACACTGAGGCCTACGTTCTTGAAGACTGCTGGCTCTGACTTTCATGCCAAGGGTTCAAGATTATTGCAAAATTTGGCCCGAGAGTACCTTAACTCTTAGAGGGTGGAATGAGTACCCTTAGGTCACCAGTCACACCAGTCCATATCAGGCAGCCCTCGTGGCTGCTGCCACTGCTCGGCTTCCTGCACACCCGCCTTTCTAGAGTGCGTGGGTGCATTGTGTGACTGATGAGCAGAACGCACCGGAAGTGATGTGTGGCCGCTGGTTTTCCTGCTGGACACTCTCTATGGCTCTCTCACTCTCTGGCTCTGAGGGAAGCTGGTTGCCACATCACACACCACTCTCCAGAGAGCCACGTGGCAGGGAGCTGCCACGTCTGGCCAGCAGCCGTGTGTGAGCTCGGCCACAGAAGCCTGCGGCAGCCATGATCACAGATCACAGCTGGACTAGTCGTAGCCTGTGTGAGACTTTTGGATTCCTGGCTCAAGAAATTATGAAACAGTGTGTGTCTACTATTCAAGGCTGCTGAATTTGGGGTGACTGATAAAATAGCCATAGATATCAATACATTCACCTCCTGGAGCTCTGCAAAGGAAGGATGAATATCAGAGTGACCACTCTAAAATAGACCCCACTTGAGTCTTCGCAGAATATTGTCAGTGGTCAAATACCCAACAGGGAGCTTTGCCCACCATTAGCCTGAGAATCTGTGAAACTTTTAGTTGCTTAGTGTTTCTATCCTTCCTGCACTCTGTCAGCAGCGTAACAGTCAAGCGTCCTGACTCCTGTTCCCACCACTCGACTGTAGAATTCAGTGCACATAGCTTCACAACCTTCATTCTCCATTGGGACTCTCAAAAGCTTGCTTCGTAGATGGCCCTGCTTCTGCTTACTGGGCTAAAAACAGTGCTCCCGGAAGGCATTCTGCAACCTGAGTGGAAGCACAACTTAGACTAAATTTTGATCTTTCCCCTTTTTTCTTCTGTTCAGGCCCTCGGATACACTCTCCAGGAAGTCCACAAAACCAAGACAAGGAGCATTCATTAGGAGTCCCAGGACCACATCTGATCAGCCCCAAAACTGATCCTAGGGCTGATTTACCAGCTGGGGTTCAGAGACCCTCATGGCTGCCTGTCCTGAAAAGATCAGATCCATTTCTTGAAACTCAAGTCCGCAGCAAGTTTGATAGCAAGCCTGAGAATAGCCAACATAAGCAAACAGTCCGTGTGGGTTTCCAAGACTTGACTTTGGGCCAACTATTCACAAGATGAGTGTCTTGAACAATTCACTTCAATTATCTGAGTCAGTTTCCTCGTCTATTAAAGAAGCTCCCTAGATGACACATCTTAAGTCAATATAAAATTAAATTCAAAATGCAATTTGTCAGTGACAGGCTCCTTTTCTCCTCTGATTTGCACGCATGTTATTCTGGGCTTCTTTGGAAGATTCTGCGGTTGTGCTGGGCTCTCAGCAGACAAGGAACTGGCCAGTGGGGCCTCCCTAGGTAAAGGAGAACTTCAGGAATGGTTATACTCTCCACACTCTTCACATTTCTTTTTACACAATTGCTCTGCTTCCCCGACCCCCAGGAAATACACAGAAGCTGCTCGAGCAGACATATGACCTAGGGCTGCTAGGCCAGGCCCATCTTGTTACTTAGTACTCAGTACCTCACCCAGCAATGTTTGTATTAAGAAGTGGACCAGAGGAGGCATTCCCTTACATTATTATAAAATGCCTAGAGACTGTAGTTTCCTATTGAGTTTGCGAAATGAGGAGACTGCACTTTTAGGGTATTGGCTGCCACAGGAAGAGAATCTCTCTGAAGAATGCAGCCATGACAGAGATGCGAAAGAAAGAGTGTGGGACATCTCCAGCAGAGTCATGTGTCAGTCCCAATTTCCAGTATGCTCGCTCCCATAACTGTTGTCAGATTCTCTCAGCAACCTTCCCGAGTATGTGAGGCAAGCTTGTGACTGGCAACACCCATGGCCCTGATAAACAGAAAGAAAAAGTGAGGTAACTTCAGCGAGCTCTAGGCTGGAGTCCAGAAGGAGAGCCTGGTGCCAGGCTGAGCATTCAGGGGATCTAGCTAAAGCATCTCAACTTGATTTCTTTCAAAATGCACATGGCTGCCAAGAATGGTGTCCTATGCCTGTAATCCTTGCACTCAGGAGGCTGAGGCAAAAGGATCTGGAGAGTTTGAGGCCAGCCTGGAATATGCAGCAAGACTATCCCAATAAAATGCAGGGGGCTTTCTCTACCTAGTTCTTAGGATATGGAAAGACCTGGAGCTTGCTTGATGAAGAGTGGTCAAACTCCCAGACAACAGGGGAACAACCAGGATATAGGTTATTTCAAGCTATATTCTTCTGTGAACACCAACTGGTGGAATGACCCATGTACACCAGAGGGGCTAGAAATCTGCTCAGGTGTCCTATGCCTTCTGAGTGTGACGTGACTCTGGAGACAAAGTCATCGATTGGGTTGTCACATTGCAAAAGCCTAGTTAGAAGTGTGCTCAGAGAAATGGCATTGTGCTAGAGGGAAAGACATCCAGATTGGAGCGGGCCCCATCCTCTCTCACCCAATCCCCACTGTGTGTAAGGGTGAATAGTGTCACCTCGTGTGTGGAGCCCTGAGCCGCTAACAGTTCCCCAGGGGACAGAGCCAATCGTCTTGGTCTTGGCCTCATTACTACCAAGCTGTAGCCAGCTGAATCAATCATAGAAAGTCACACTTATCTGTGTCACACATATTTTCCCAGGACACTTGACCCAAGTTCAAAAGGAAAGTTGCATTAACAGTCCTAATCCATACTGTGCTCAATTTGTCCACACCACTTGTGATACCACACCATCTATTCCCCCAACAGATTCTCCAAAAATTACATTCTGTGGCGTTGGAGAGAATTTTGCAATGCACAGAAGCAAGGTCTGAAAGCCGCAGTATGGCACCCGCTTCTCCACGGTCTATCCCGGTCTCGTTTTTGCTGCCCCTTTCAGTCACAAAAGGGGCTGTCACTGCAGCCTTCACACTGCACCAGCACAGCCCTCTATCTAAGAAGGACAACATCTTCCTTTAACCGCAAATGCCCGCCTGCAGAGAACTCCTGACCACTAGCTCCTTACTCTGAGCACACACACACACACACACACATGCACGCATACACCCTTGTGCACACCTACACACAGCCCCTAAGTCTGTCCTGTGATCCCGCAGACGCAGCGTGCTACCCTCCAAGTCTCCAGGGAACACTGCGTTTCGAGCGCTTTTCCACCCCTCTGTAGCTTTTCCTTCGGATTCCCGAGGAACCCAGCAGTGAGCTCAGGGCGGATAGGGACCCAGCCTTCGGGAGGACTCTGGTGCCAGCCCTGAGCCCCTCTCCCTCGGCTGGCTGCTTCTCTCACCTGCCAAACACCCTCTCTTCCCATGAGCCCCAGCCTCCTGAAGGTTCCATAATCCTCCCGAGCTCCCGAGCCTTCAGCTTCCCTCCAGTGCTCTTGTTGCAGGTGTATAATCTCTGTTTTTAGAGCATAACAGAGAACCCGGAAATTGCTGCTGACTCTAACAATGCTTGAAAAGGAAGACGCTTGGCTGTCGTTTTCCCTGAAAAGCAGAGTCTTGTAATGGTGCAGTTCTGGCGTAGTGAAGATCGGTGTGACAGGACCATCTCAAAACAACAACCCGATGTTTACTTTTTCTCCATTCCTTGCGACCACTTATGGAGATGTTCATGAGCCGCTAAAACAGAAAGCCTCATGACAAAACAAGAGAAAGGATCGTTTGTGAGAGTTCATATAACCTCCTCCTTGGATAATCAGTCTTAACTACAGAGGACTAAAAGATATGGAAATACTAGGTAAATTTCACGCTCAGTGCCGGGCGTGGTGGCGCACGCCTGTAAGCCCAGCACTCGGGAGGCTGAGGCAGGAGGATCAGTGCGAGTTCGAGACCAGCCTGGGCTACAAAAGTGAGCTCAAGGCCAGCCTGAACTGCATAGCGAGACCCTGTCTCAAAAAAGAAAAAAAAAAAAAAAAAATTTCACGCTCAAGTTCAAAGCAGAAGTATGAAAGCTCCCTTATTTTTCTAATCTGATGTCAAAACCTTCTTATTATTTTTCTATTTAATCTCCCTAATTAAACTCCGAGAGTTATGACACAAGAAATAAAATATAGTGGTGCCTCAACTCATGACCTTAATTCTTTTCTTTTTTAATTATTATTTATTTATTTATTTATTCATTTGATACGGGATCTCACTGTGCAGCTCGGATTCATGGTGATCCTCCTGTCTCAGCCTTCTCAGGGCTGGGATCATAGGCATGGGCCTCCACACATGGTCTCAGGACCGACTATGCACGCCCAGGGTTCTGGGGCCAGCATAGGGATCAAACTTGGGTTTGCCAGGCAGGTAGGTGCTCAGACCACCGGGCTATCTTCCTTTCATGATTCTAGTAGAAGGATCCATATCGGAATTGTGGAAAAGAATGCAGTTCATGACAACTACTGTATATTGCTTTACCCTTTGTTTTCAAGTGATGTGTTCACCATTAAAAAAAAAAAAAAAAAAACCAAAAACTTATACAAAGATATTTGTAATTTCTTCACTCAGAAAAAAACAATTTTAAGTTATAACGTCTACAATGTATATTTTACCATCTTTTTCTACACATATAATTTATGGTGTCATAATTCTAAAGTTACCTTTTTCTGAAGAATGCAATGGCATTTGTTCATTACGTAAAATAAAGTGTTTTCTACATGTTATGTCTGCCTGAAGTTCTATTATACATCCAACACCATGACATATTTAACCAATTCCCTATTGTAGGAGACTTAGGATGAATCCAATTTTTAATTATTAGAAAAATGCTTTATGAACCTTCTAATAGCAAAATCTTCACACGTCTCCACAATCCATCTTTCTAGGCTGACTCCTACAAGGAATAGTTCTGGTTCATCGCACATGTAAGATTTTAAGACTTTTAAGTGTCAACACTTAAAAAGTTACTGTAGCATAAATAGCCACAGTGACATAAAAATAATATTAACTCCCCTACAACATTCCAATGTTTTCATTTTTATTTTTGCTAATCTTGGGAAAGAAATTTTAACATTCATTCAGCTCTTAAAATATGAAGTTTTAAACTTTTACCAGGAAGGTTAAATATATTTTTTATGGATTTAAAGGCCATTTGAATTTCTTTTTATATAAAGTGATGTTCATTTCTTTTGCCTGTTTTCTGTTAAGTTGTTCCTCTTTTTCTTGTTGATTTCTAAATGTGTTCTTGTTAACTCTTCCACATGCATTTATAAATATCTTGAAGTTAACCGTCCCCTGGATACCAAAAATATTGTCTCCCCAATTGTCTTTTAATATTATTGATATCTGATAAATCTTTAAGCCTTCATGAAAAATTTTCAAGGAGTCAGATTACTCTATCTTTTTCTTTATGGTGCTTGGAATTTCATACATACCTAGAAAGATCTTCCTAGATTACTAAAATTAACTTCGTTATTTCCAAGAAATGTAAAATTTTATATTCACATTTAAATCTTTGTGTGTGGTCTAACACAGAACTCTACCTTCTTGAAATGCCTGGCCCCAGACTCTGGCTGCTGATCTGAAACCCTGAGTTCTGTCTCGCAGAATCCAGACCTTGTCCCTCTCTGCGACAGACCAGCAGAGTGTCTCGGCACCCTGTGGCCCGCGTCCCTATTTATCTTGCTCCATCACTGGGAAACCTGTTCCTGCCCTGCGTAGAATGAGGACCTGTCACCTGGTGTTTAGGTTTCCTTGAGGAATAAAGTGTCAAGACAATTATGAACCATGGACATCACCGTAGACTTGGATGTTTTTTCAATCAGAAAATGTCCTATCAAAGAGGTACTTTCTAAAATAATGGATCTTAGTCCTAGTGCTTTTGTTCCTATGAGACATTGGCGGCAGGGTAATGGGGATACATGTTCAAACCCTTGCATCACAGGGTGGTCTGTTAAAGGGAGGCGGAAGCAGCCCAGAGCAGCAATGCTGCGCATCCACTCTATGACGCAGAGGGCGGGGTCCCATCCATGGGGCCTTTCATCTGCTCCTGCTCCTTTACCATGGGAGAGTAGGAATCCACTTACACCACTGGCTAGTGTAAATAGGCCTTTGACCCCGCACCAAAGACCTTTCTATCACTCACAGCCCCGAATCTGTTTCTGGTCAACTCAGGCGGCCCGAATACAGCTCTAATGAGACTGAGGTCAGTGGTTCAATACCAGTGTGGTCTCATTACCAATAAGTCAACTGTTTAAGGGCCTCTGCTTGTACTTCTAATCCAAGCTGGCCGTTTTGCATATGCCTGGCTTTGGTCACACAGGGAATAAGGTAAGGGACCAGAGAGAAATCAGAGCAAATTACCTACCAGACTGAGATGCACACTCAACGACTGACCGCTGCAGGCCAGTGGCAGGGTTTGGATGTGAGCAACAGAAACATTTTTCCATTGCCATGGAGGCTATCAGTAATTGGCATATATGCTACTCCATCCCATTGGAGAGGCTGCCAAACTCCCCTCTCAAAGGACTTATTATTCTAATTTGGAAGACAGTGGTTGAGGGGGTGGGTGTTCAACACTTTAACAGGGATGTTTTCAGTTATCATTGATGTCCAGAGGAACTCTAACAAGCAATGAAATGATGATGTAACTTTTCAAAGTTTTTCACTTGGAAGTAAATGAAAATGTGTTAAAGATTATTTAGAAAACAAGCAAAAGAAGAAAATATCTAGTCATGATACAATTACAGTTAATCCTCACACTCATTTTAATGCATTGCACAAATAACTGTTTACAAAAGGAATCAACACTATTAGATAAAATGGAAACCATCTACCATCTCTAACAAAGATACTTAATTTTTTTTTTCCCCTAAGAACTTCCAGTCCTGGCCCTGCAGAAGCTTTGTAGCTTGGGAGATTCTTTGTAAGTGTAGGCGTCCTTCATGGAGCCAAGCCATCATCCCAACAGGAAGGCCATCACTAAACACGCTCAGGAAGTGGGAGCCCACTCTCACTCTACACACCCGAGAATCTTCTAGTATGGCATTCACCATGATATCATTTGGAAAGCATCAAGAGGGGGAAAATTCCGGCTGCCTCACGATCATAGAGAAGAGTCACTGCTCCCCTCCAGAACGCACTGTAATTTCTCATGGAAACACTTTGTGAAAAGCCAGTCATATATCGTAGCTCCTAAGCATGCACCCTTGGTCCCTCTAACCACACGAAACAGCTGTGCCCTCTGAGGAAAGGTCATCTGCCCCAGTCGTGTTTCTTTTTACTTTTAAAGAAATGTCAGGCTATGTTTTATGTGGTCCTTATGACAGAGTGCTGTTTATTGTATCACCAAGCTGCCATAACTTCAGGACGAGGAAACTGCCATTATTTGGAGAATATATATCTTTCTGACTTGCAGGAAAGATGAAAATTAAGAACGGCCGTCTTTCGGAGTGGGTATAAGTATTCTTTGACAGTCTTCTACAATATTTCAAACGTCTTCGTCAGACCCATAAAACCTGAAGCTTGACTTCCTCAGCCCAGACTGAGCTGGGTTGGAGTGAGGACATTTATCGAAAGCAGGGTACTAGCGTAGCCTGTGGCAGATGTTTTGATCAGGGACTTTAAGCCAGCTTGCTTGGTGCCCCTGCAGACCCAAAGCATGCGTCAAGAAATCACAGGATGTTAGGAAACAATAATGATAGCTAATGCTTATCAGATGCTGGGCCCTGGGCTAGCCTCGTGCACGCATGCCTAATTTGTTCTCACATCTCCGTGGTGGTATCCATGTGGGGCCAACCAGCATGCAAAAATATAAAGAAATCCTTTTGTGCAGCTCTAGAGTGAGGGCATCAGGGTTCAAACCCAGGTGGCATTGCATGAAACCAGAATGGAACCTTGATGTCCCCAGGTACTGTGGTTCTACCTAATGGCACAGTGTCCACAGTCCTTCTACAGTGACTTCTACTGAGAAAATAAGTGCGACCCCACAGGCGCATGGCCCTGTGACAAAAAGCCTGTGTGAAATGAGACCTGTGCCACCTCAAACGCCTACCTCCAGTGTGCAAGTTCTTGACCTGAGGAATTTTCTAGAAGTCAAGGGAAAGTGAAACATTTTCCATTCTTCATGGTGCAGGACTGGCCTGCGGGGAAGAGACAGCATCACTGAAGAGCCATGTTAATCCCCTTGTCCAGGTCTATTTTGATGTATTTTTATATTCAAGAGTAGATGACATTTTAGGAATGTCAAGATGTTTCATGAAACAGTTTGGATCTGGACTAAGCTTCAGAGACACACATAGCCACGAAGGAAAAAGCAACCAGGTGAAGGAGTTAGGGGGAAGCCATCACTGCTTCCCTGGTCTATTCCTTGTCACCTGCCAGTGACAGTGTGGTGGGGACACACAAAAATGCTGCACAGGCTGGGGAGATAGCTCAGTGGAATAAAGCGCAGGGTCCTGAATTCAATCCCCAGTACTGAAAAAAAAAAAAAAAGAAAGAAAGAAAGAAAAGAAGAAAAAGAAAAAATGAAATGCTATATGCAGTTCAGACTGAGTCCATGAAACGGCTGCACACTTGCTTCTTCTTAGGGAAGAGGAAGCCACTAGGGTGGCTGAGAGAGGCAGACAATTTACCTTCTCTCCTCCCTTGGTTCGGCCTCTTCACCTCTCTGGCCTCCTCCTCAGCCACCCTCGGTTCACCTTGGTGGGGTGGGGGTGGGGGGTGAGTAGGAATCACAGGCTAGGTGGGCTGGCCTCTAGCTCTGGCTCTGACACTCACTAGCTTTGTAACCTTAGACAAGTTGCTTAACCTATGCTTTCCACTTCAATTTCTTCCTTTTTTCCTCCCAGATTTGTATTAAATGCCAAATAAAATGGTCATATTTCATCGGTGACATGAAGCAGTTAGGCCAAAGGGATTCCATGGGCCTTTTCAGGCTTGAAATGCTGCCCTCTCCCTGTGAGAGAGGCTGCCTCCCTGCTCCTTCTCCTCTTCCCTCTGTCCTCACTTGCTTCTCCTGGAACTTGTGTTCCAGCCCCTCTCTAAGCTTCTCTCTCACCCTCAGGCAGAAAAGAAAGATAAAGAGGAGAAAGTCATGGGTGTGAATCTCTCTTTGCTTCTGCCTGACCCAGTGATAGCTTTCTTTAACTTTCTAGAAGAGCTTCCTTGGAGCCAACATGACCTCTGTGCTCATTTCTCCACCCAACCAAACATTTTGAGTATCGTGAGTGCCAGGATTGTGTTGGGCATGGGAATTACAAGGCCACCCAGGAGATCTGGGAAATCCTGGCTCACCTTGGTCTGTATACTATGGTTCCTAAGGAAGCGAAAGAGCCTCTCCAATGAGTTTCTAAACTTAGTACAGTGAATGCTGCAATGGAACATTCACTGGAACAGACAGCAATAAAATGCCAAAGGCACCATTGGCAAGGACACAAAAGACAGGAAAGAGCACTCCAATGGCCAGTACCGCAGTGGTGAGCCTTTTAGAACTTTCCGTGACACAAACATGTCACCGTGAGCCTCAGGTTTGCCACCCCTGGCCTACACAGACAGTCAACAAATGGCAACTCCACGTGTTGCGTGACACAATCTTTCTTCACAAAAAGGAGTTGCACAGGACTTCAGGGTTGCCAAGAGTAACACTGTCCAGTGAAACTTGCTGCACTCGTGGAGAGGTGACATCCAGGATAGAACAATGAGGCACGTGGCACCTGAGCACTTGAGGCAGCACTGCTGTACCCAAGAAGCTGAATTTTCCATTCTTTTGTGTTTATTTGCATTTAAATAGCAATATTTGGCTAACGGCTGTTACATTGGACAATGCAGAAAAGGCATTAGAAGCTCATACAAAAGAAAATGAGCCTCCTAGACAGGGTGGAGCAAATTATGCCAAGTGGGCAGCAAGACAATAGCATGTAAGATGCTCAGGAGATTAAGGCAAGCAAATCCTGAACTGCAGGATTGATGAGAGGAAAATACCCAAAAGAGGAGAAGAGAAGGATCTTACTCTTAGCTCCAGGCATCCTTGACAGGCAGTAGCTCCCCACAGCCTTGCTGGATGGATCAGCAATAGCTAGTCATTCTGCTGAGGCTCCTTTGTGATCACAGAATGGTGACCCTCATCTCTTGGCTGCAAATGGTACAGGCAGTTACAGAAAGGCTACCATTATTCTACACAGGGGCTGGGATACTGGAGCTCTCCAATATCAGCAGCCAAGCACAGCTGCATCTTACACTGACTATGTAGTTCTGGAACACATTTAAACACTTACAGGTGTCTTTAAAAGTAGACGGTAAGTTGGGAATGATGGCAAATGCCTATAACCCCGGAACTGTAGGAGGCTGAGGCAGGAGCCTTGCAAGATCAAGCCTAGCCTGGAAAATTTAATAACTTAGTAGATCCTATCTCAAAATAAAAAAAATAAAAAGGGTTGGGGGATGTAGCTCAGTGCAAAGGCTCTGGGTTCAAACCCTGAGGTTTAATTAATTTTCCAGTTACTATGACACAGTATTCAATACCCATAGTTTAATGGTTTCAGGGCATTTAGTTCATGGTCAGTTGGTGCCAAAGAAGGAGCATCATGCCCAGGAGTGGAGTAATTTTGCTTATTTCATGGTAGTGTGGAAACAAAGCAGGAAAAAAAGCACCAGAAAGGAAGGGGCAAGAGGTCAGGTACACCTGAGGTCATGGCTCCGTGACCCACAGGGCACACCTAAAACTGCCTCTAACAAGGCAGATGACTCTCCAGTCAACTAGGCTCACACAAAGATGCCTTACCACTAAACTCAGTACTAACAATCAATCAAGACAAATTAAAAATAACAACAATTCAGATACTTGTAAAAGCCACACAGACTCACTTCATAGCACCAGCAGTAACAAAGGAGGTGGCTTTTAAATATATGCAAGGTCAAGAAAAATGAAAATCTGATATGCTTGGGGCCAAGGTTAAATATTTCATCTTATCTCTTGATGCTTGATCTTCACATTAAAAAAAGACAGCACAAATTTCTGAAAGAAAAAGCCAACGTTATTATTCTCAGTGAATTCAAGTCTCTAAATCTAAACAAATTATACTATTAGGGTCTTATAGAAATAGTGAAAGTTGAACTACAATAACTTCCAAACAACTACAGAGAAAGACAAAAGTCTCAGTAGGCTAAAGAGGATTAATTAAACATCTCCTAATTTTTCACACAGCATAGAAAAAAAGAATCTACAGACAAAAGAGTAGCAGATGCTAATCTCTAGAACATCTCCTAAGTGGGTGTTCAGTGAGTGATTTGTAGACATATTTTGAAAGAAAAAAAAAAGTGATCACGAAGAGTCGCAATAGGTTCACTAAGAATAAATTGTGCCTAACCTCCACCCAGGTTCTGGCACTAAGAACTTCAAGACACGTAATAAAATATACTTGAGTGAGGCGTTGGACAGAGACTCCCATTAGATCCTTCTGGACAAGATTTAGAAGTTTCAGTTACACGCTAGTGTCCTTAGATGAATTAGTAAGCATTTGGAAGGCCAGCCTTGCAGAAATGAGATTAATAGATGACCGTCAACCTGCAGGGAGGGTTTATGGGGGGCCATGGAACTATCTGTCCTTGGCCTCCTCTTTTCACCATTCACTGTAACTTAGATGAGGACAATGATGGCATGTTTATTAAATCAGCAGATGACAAACATCTAGGAGGGATAGATAACAGATTTTAGGCCCCAAGTCTGCTCAGAGTCTGAGACAATGAGCCAACTTCCATAAATTTGCAATGTGAGGATCTGCCCAAGATCACATGGACAAACATCCCTCAGCTCCTTGATAGATCAAATGGGGTAACCCAGGAAACCGAGAACAATGTGACTTCTGGCCTCTCCTGCATCTGCTGTGCTTCATGGCCAGTGAAACATGAAGCTTTTAGGTCACTTCTTATCTTCTCTCCTGACTCTGGTTGGGATTGACCCACAGGATGGACGATGCCTCATCCTTTGTCTTAGCACCCCATCCCCGGGAAGCAGTCTCCAGGTCCCTGTTCCATGGTTACAGCCCTCAGTATTTTGTTTCCTTTCCTGGTAAAGAACCCAGCAGGCAGTTTTTGAAATTTGCCTTGTGCTAGGCTTGGAAAAGGCTTCTGTCCTTATGGACCTCTTGGATCTGTTATGAGGAGATGCACTCACCCAGCCCAGGGCCTCAGCTTCACACCTCATATTGTACCTAGTTCCTAGCCCCTTAGAACTGCGGCACCCTGTGAGATCTGACACTACAAAAGCATTAGCTTGTATTCAGCTGATTTTTGACCCAAGATTTGAGGAGAGGTTTGCAGACAGCAAATCCTTTATTGGAGACATGATTATCCTACCCGCCTCTTGTATCAATCAGACCGTGTAGGGCACTGCAAGGAAAAATAGTGAAAAGTTGAAACTTCCTTTGAAAAGAGTGGTTAGCAAAGTTAAGATGTTCAAAGCCAATTAAATAAAGCAAATGTTGATTTGTTTAGATTTTCAGCTTTGAAGAAGATCATAATAGTTATCTGTAACTATTTTACATCTGGCATGCGAAGAAGATTTGAAGTTATTTTATGAAACACAGCAGGCATCAAGAGATAAAACAGCAAGAAATCAAGTTACCTCCATTCTCATTCGTTAGGGCCACCTCAGACTGTTACCTTAGTGTTTCTGAACCCCGTCTTATTAAATGTGATCAGAAGGAAACTGTCATCTGTAAAGTGACAGCTGTAGTGCATGTAGGTTTAAAGGGCCCCCAGCCATTTAAAGGGCCCTGTAAGCCCTAGGCATACAACGTACTGACCATACATTGCATTGAGGGCTATTTTTTCCTAATTTTCTTCATCTTCTATTACAAGTGTACTGTAATGTAGGATAAGATATATTCCCCTTTTCTCAAGCTTGTGGGGCCAAACAAAGGAAAATTGGGCAAGACAGACTGATTGATTTTTGAAGATACAGCTGGAAAGTATCTACTGGCGTCTACAAAATGCTACTCTCCATTTGTGACAGCCCTTGCTCCCAACTCACTTCCCTTGGGTTCTGTAAAATATGACTTCAATCCTGTACTCTTATCAGACTGATGACAGAGCAGTTTCTCTCCCAAGTCTTTCTCTGCACAGATGGGAACTACTCCAGGACACCATGGCCAAGCTCAATGGAGGGGCCTTCTATTTCTCAGACATGGAAACCCACAGCAATGACTTGAGTGGCTCTGGCTTATCCCAGGATGCGAAGGAGGTGGAGAAGGGGAGCCTGACGGTGTGAAGGTCCTGAGGCAAGCACATCTGTGGTGCTGTGTACCCGTGGCTGCTCCACTGATGGGCTTCCTTCCAACCTGGAGCCTTCCTTTTCAACCCAGCTGGGCTGGGCTTTCCAGTCTAATGCCCTCAGCACAGTAGCCTCTCAGTCCAAAGCCCTCGTCTTTCACCTGGAAGAGGCAGATCTGGTTCACACAATTCTCATCAGACAGGGAAAGTATGGATATTTTAACTGAGACCACTGTAGTCTCTATTTCCTGAAAACTTACAGTGTTAATGCTGACAGACTCGAGCACACAAGGAAACAGGCCAAGATGCAGAATACTGACTATTCAGCTAGTCTCAGAGCATGTGTAGAGAAAACTCAAAACAGTCTGATGGGAGGGTAAAACTACATGATCCCCAGATTCTGACTTGGTGGTTTTCGGTTATCTGAGGCATCAGCACAGAAGTAATATAGCACAAGCCACAGGATCTGAAGAGAGGATGTAAGGAAAAAAGACCTTCACACTGGAAAATGATAGTTTTCCTGGACAAGAGAATTTCTTCCTCACTCAGAAATGTCCAGCACACAGCAGCCACCTCTTCCAGCCTCAACTGCCTGGATTCTCAGCCAGTGATCCACTAAGAGCAGCACATCTGAGGAGTAGGAAGCAACAGGAAAGGGATGTGGGAGGGAAATATGGAGTCAACCAAGATAGACAATCAAGACCGAAAGCATATAAAAAACTAATGAAAACCAACAACGAGGCCATTTAGCATGGGAGCAAATAGCTCTTCACAGCTGCATGGGTCCTGAGGGCCCAGAACAGTGACTGAGGCACATAATAAAGACACCATGCTTGCCTTTAAAAGCTTAAGTAGTTTTCAGTGTCCTTAGTTACTGAAAGCAGGAAATACTACGCACTTTTTAGAAATATTCGCAGAAGATGATTTAAAAGCATCACCATTGCTTTTAAGTTTTGCTGTTTAAAATAGAATGTGCTCTGTTATCTGGAAGATTTTATTTATTTGTTTGTTTGGTACAGGGTCTCACTACAAAGCTCAGACTCATAGTGATCCTCCTTTCTCAGCCTCTCCAGGGCTGGAGGTGTGTACTACCATGCCTGGTTTGAGGGCCTGCAGTACAGGGGATCAAACCCAGGTCTTTGTATTTGCCAGGCAGGTGCTTAGACCACTGTGCTCTCCCCAGCCCCTGTTGTCTGGAAGATTAACGAACACAGAATTCATTTTTCTAGTGAGGTCTGACAAGTGTTCCAGAAAATTCCAGAATGCTCACTCACCTTCTTCCACCACAATAGGGAACCGGAGCTCTTTTCCCCCCAACACTGTAACACACTCCTACAGTGTGTTCTCAGTTATGCAAATCCAGGTGGATGACGTGGGCAGGGGTGGATGCAAATCATGGCAGCCGTCCACAAGCACGAGCAAGGCCCCTCACCTCCGTTGTGGACCCGGGGCGGCCATGCTCAATAGGCACAGGCTGTTAAGAGGAGGGAAGCGACCTGCTCCACCCAAGTCTCCCCTTGGGGAACGGTAACGTGCTATGAGCTAACGGAAGGCAGGCCCATCAAGCTGGTTCCCCTATTCCAAAGCTACCATCTATTCTCATTACATCACACTGGATATTTTTATGGGTACATATTAGTAACGAAAGTAATGGCATTCATTTTGGTACCTTGGTACACGCATCTGAAATATTATTATTCTTTTTCTCTCCATTACCTCTTCTCCTCTGCCTCTCCTCACCCCTTCCCTATCTCGAAAAGTCTCTCTGGTAGTTTCCTACCCGCTTTCTTTCTTTTCCTTCCTTTCTTTCATCCTTTCTCTGTTCTCTCTTTCTAGATTGCCTGAATATGAGAAAATACGCAGTGTTTAAATCTCTTAAATTTTACTTTTCCTGATGGCCTCCATTTCCATCTACCTTCCTATCAATTACATAATTTCATTCTCCTTATGTAGTATTGATGGATCAAATGAGATACCTATTTTTGTTTTTTAAAGAATCTCCATAGTAATTTACAAGGTGGCTCTACTATTTCACTTTCCCACCCATAGTTTATGAGGTTCCTTTTCCCCTGCTTCTTAACCAGCATTCATTGTTTTCTTCATTCCTGATGGTAACTAGTGCACTTCCATTGCGTTGAGTTGGAACCTTAGTGTAATTTCTTTTTGCATTGCCATAATGGCTGAGGATGTTACATTTTTCATAAACTTGTAAGCCAGTTGTACTTTTTTAACATAGAATTCTTTGTTCTATCCACACGCCAGCTCTTTCTAAGGAGACTTCAGTATCCATGGTCCCCACATGATGGAAAATGGTCCCTGTGGTGAGCGAGCTATGCCTCAACACAGACAGGGCCCACTGGTGTCTACCCACAGTGTGGGAATTTATTAAATCACAGTAAATTCATGATCTCTGTTGATTTCATCAACTTTATCTTGCCAAGGACTCAAGATTTTATTTGATAGTGAGCTGAGCAATCTCATATTTCTCATCCAACCTCAGTTACTAATATCTGTGACAATCTAGTCACAAGCCACAATCTACACAATAACATATGGCTTATAGAGTGGCTAAGGAACGGCTAACTGAAGCAAAAGCAGGAGTCCACAGAAGTGTGAAGAGTCCCCACCAGTGGCCAGATAGGAGCTCAGACAGGGCAAAAGGAGGTATGTCTTGCTAGGAAGAATACAGAGTTGGTTCCATGCCCAAGACTGGAGGTGGACAGTTCAGCTGGGCTGCACCAGGCACAGAGATTGAGCTGAAGTGGGTGCAGCTGGAATTCATTGCCTACTGACCCTGTGATAGGGACACCAATGACTGCCTGGCACTGTCAGCACCTTACCCTATGTGGTAAGGTGAGGGAAGTGTACTGCTCTTTGGTGAAGCTCATGAGCCTGGCTTTCTGTGCCATAGCTGAGATATCTCATCTGTCCTTGGTTTAATTTTATATATATATACATGTGATGATTTTTTAAATTGGAATGATTAACATATCAACTTGTGGCTTATAATTGTACTGTGCAGCAGAGACACAGTTCCCCTCAATAAATATGATGCATCTAATATTTGGGAGTTATCTATTTGCACAGACCAGTTATGAAGTCATTCTGCCTCTGTTTGCACTCATAATGGAGCAAACTGCTGTTTTCTGAGTTGGAGTCACTCAGGGCAAAGCATGGCATGAAAACTACTGCTCCATACCAAGCAGAGAAACTTTCACTAGGGCACAGCCTGCTCTATACATTGACTGAGCAAGAGTAGCCTTTAATTATCCCAGAAATGGGTACCTGATTCAAGCGTGGCCAACTGAGAAGCTAATTCCCAACTAATGAGATTTTCTGGCATAAAACAATACATCCAATAGCTAATTAGCTGGCTCAACTGTCTCTCCCCATTAGAATTTGAGTGGGAAACTGTGGTGGGTTGACAACTGGCAGTGAACTTGTAACTCTCAGCTGAACTGAGCCAGTGCGGTGCCAGCTATGGGAAGTCCATCTCAGGATTGTTGCTAACAAAATACAAAGAAGAACTGGAGAAAAAAGGAGGTACTGTTGGCGAGCCATTGGTTCTCGTGGGTGCTGTTGATTCTCCTGGGGGAGCTTGTCATCCTGGCTTTCCTGACACACACTTGGCTGCTGTCATCGTTGAAGGAAGTCAGACCTCGCTGTTGCTGAGAATGGCTACGGTTCACTTTGCGGGAGCTCTGATCCTTACTTTGAGCATCACTTCCTGGCTGCAAAGGGGAAGATGGTGCACTGTTCAGTGGCCTGGCAAAGCTTGTCCTGCTGGCTTTCCTGATGTAAACTCAACCGTTTTTTTCATTGCAGGAGCTCAGAACCTCGTTATCACTGCAGATGGCTGTGGTACTTTTCAGGGAACTCTAGCCCTTACTTTGTGCACCACCTCCTGGCTCCAGCGCAGATCCCTCAGCCCACTAGCACAGATCCTCCACACTGGCATAGACTTTCTAGCTTCCACGGCTGACCTTTGGGCCTTTCTCAGCACAGATCCATGAAACAGATGTGCATGGGACGCTGTCATAAGCCGTTGGCCTCCAGTTGGACTCATGGGGGCTATTGTGAGGGGCTCTAGGTCTTTAGCTGGACTCATGCAGGACAACACCATTGGACTGAGGCCCTCAGCTGGATCCTTCCAGTCTTTCGTGTGACTCTCTGGGTGGCTACTATAAAATAATCTTATAAATTACATGTGCTACATTGCATTTCCTTGTAACCTCTAACTACAGCAGACACTGGCTTGTCCCAACCAGTGTGCCTGGGATTCACACCAATTGAGACATGCTGCCTGCCTCATGATACTTACAAGTACAAAGGAGTGTTTTGCAAGCAAGTGACCATAATTACCATGAACTTATGTGATACATATTGGGTTAAACAAAGATAGAATGTCAAGAAGATGCAAATCTGGTTTAAGTGTGGGAAATGCTTCCCAAGAGACAATGAGTGACCTGAAACATAGCCTAGCAGCAGAAAAATCGAAAGAGAAGAGAGCCGGCAAAACAAGCTGCTCAGGTGCCAATAGAAAGCTGATGAGACAAATAATGTAAAATTAAGTTTTAAGAGAATACAATGCACAGTAAAAATGGGCAATGAGGAGTAGAGATGCAAAAGGCCTTATAAACACTGGGAGAAAAAGTGTAATCTCTATCCTGAGGGAAAAGAGAAACGCTGAAGAGTTTTAAGCAGAAAAGGGCTATGACTTAGCTCATTTTTTAAGAAATGATTTCAGAAAGGCCGAACAGATAGCTCAGCAGATCAAAGCACCTGCTGATACAGGGGTCAGGTATTCCATCCCCGGCCTGCTATTCTGGCCCCGCCCCCAGGACTCACTAAGACAGCAAATGAGACTGGGTGTAGTGTCAGGAGCCTGTAATCCCAGCACTTGGGAGGCTGCAAACAGGAGGATCATTATGACTCTGATCTGTGTAGCGAGGCCCTGTAGACCCTGCAGACCCTGTACCAAATACATTTAAAAAAATTATTTCAGTTGCAGAATGAGGATAGAAGAGAGGCAAACATGGAGCCTGGGTATAAAACTGGCAGATTTGTGCAGAGCATGGAAGAGAAGTGATGGCGGTTGGTTTAGGGATGGTAGTGGGTGTGCAGAAAAGACAAGGCTGGTGGCTGGCAGGACTCAGAAGAAGTTCAGTGCTTACTGGTGTTCAAAGCCTAGCAACAACGAGCCAAGGATTGAGTTTCTAGATTTGGTGCGTAGGTGGGCAGTGGTGCATTCAATAAGATAAAGACAAAGTGGAACACACTTAGATGAAAACACTACACATTGGGCTTGGCATGTGGACTTAAGGCCCGTGGAATGCCTACATGGAGTTCTCTGGTAAGCAGTATCACCTGGGCTTCACTGAGCAGGGACGTCGGAGGTACTATTGCACATTCACCATCCTCTCGTTTCTCACAGCTACAGTCCCACAGTGGCCTCTTAAGGATTCTACGACTTCTACTCCTGCCCTGGATACAGTACATTCTCAACAACAACTGTATTTTACCTTTTATAAATCTAAATCAAACTGTAACACATTCCTGCTTAAAATTAATGTTTTGTTCTTAATGTTTGGATCATTTGCTTTTGCTTTTAAAAAAATTATTGCATTGAAATAGCATTTGATTACTGATGATATTAGTAGTATTTTGGTGTGCCATTAAATTTCATTTGTTTTGGGGCCGGGCGGGATGGCTCAGTGGTCTAAAGCGCCTGCTTGGGAAAGTTTGGGCGGCTTCAGGGACTGCGGTTCGGTCCCCGGCACCACATGCTGCACCAGCCCTGCCCTTCGGGGCGGGCTGAGCCGGCCATAAAAATGAGTAAATAAACAAACAAAGGTTCTGAAACTAGAATAAATAAATAAATAAAAATTTAAAAAAAATAATAATAATAAAATAAATTTCATTTGTTTTTGTGGGGGTCAGGTGGGTGTTGGCTTTTGATTTTTCTGTTTGTTTGTTTTTGGTTTTCCAAAACAAAGCCTTGCTACCCAATGCAAGTTGGCCTTAAACTCACTATATAGCTCAAACTGGCCTCTACTCATTGTGATCCTCCTGTCTCAGCCTCCTGAGCACTGAGATTACAGGTGTGCACCATGACCTCTGCGTCCCATAAATTCTGTGCTCACGAACCCTGCCACTGGCCAGGGCCCAAAAAGGCTCCCTAAAGCGGAGATGGGGGCCCTCAGCTCATCCCAGGTGGGTCCTGACTTTTATTACACAAAAGATTTTCATGACACATTGATGAAAGGCATAGACAAGCTTACTAGGCAGAACTAGGAGGTAAGAGAAAATGGGAAGTGACGTCAGCTTGAGGTGGGTGTTGGGGACACAGCTTTGGTGGAGATGACCAGGCTGGCCCCCACTTTCGGGCAGCGGGTGGAGACTCAAGGGACCAATCGGTCTCGGAATGTCTTGCTTCGTTCTGACCTTGGCGTCCTCCATCTCGAAGGGAGATGAGAAATTTCTCCTTCTGTGGCTTATCAACTTTGTGTTGCCAGTTTTTAGCGAGACACTCCCTATTTATTAGTTCACCTATGCATAGAGCATAGCAAGGATCCAGCCTAAAGTGTTAAAGTAATGAAGGAGAAGGATACAAAGTGAAGATCCAGCTGTGGTGTGATTTTTTGTAACCCATGTGGCCATCTATAGACCCAAGTAAGGAGTCACTGTTTTTAGCAAAAGCAGGTTTTAAGTCCTTGACTGCCTCAGAAGAAACACACCATGTGTGCAATGAGTAACAAACAGGTTAAAGGCCCAGGACCAGGAGTGCTCTGCTCCCTCTCCTCACAGTGGTTCCTTACTGTTATAGTTTAAGGAAGAAGTGTTTCCCCAAATGCTTTCACTTGATCCTCAGTCAGCATTGATCAGAAGAGAGCTAGACAGGGGACTGGAGGCCAAGGGCACTAAGCTCGTCAGTGAGTTCCTCCATGGGGGAGCTTGTAGCTGAAAGAGCTCTTAGGAGGTGGACACCATTGGAGGAAACAGGTCACAAGGATAGAAGGTGCCCTTCAAGGGTCTGTCTCACCTCTGCCCTTCCTCTCTGGCTCTCTTGCTTTTCTTCCCAGGCCCCGTGAGGTGAGCAGCTATACTTTACATCCTGATCCTCACCACCACCAGCCCTGATGCAGCAAGCCCAAGTGACCATGGACTAAGGCCTCTGAAACCATGAGTCAAAATAAACCTTTCCTCTCTCTAGTTATTTTCCTGAGGTATTTAGTCACTGTGACCAGAAACTGGCTGAGGCACTCACATAGTCTCAGTCCAGCTCTGCTTAAAGACCACCTCCTGAAAGAGACCCTCTTTGGCGCTCCCTTGCACAGCAGCCATCCATGTTGGGGTTGCAGCTCAGTGGCAGATCACTTGCCTAGCATGTGTGAGGTTGTGGGTTCAATTCCTAGTGCTACCAAAACATACACACATATACATACACACATGCACATGCACGCATGCACGCGCGCGCACGCGCACACACACACACACACACACACACACACACAAGCTTTCCAAGGTTGGGGAGTTGCTAAATGGACATGACGCTGCATCTTTCCTTTTCATAAATCCCATTTCCTTCCCTTTCTAGCTTCCTCCTCTAGACCTCCCTGCCTCCTTTTCATTCTTGTTGATATATTTAATCTTAGTTCATGTGCATGGCATATCACGTCCAGGCTAACTGAAGTACGGGACCTTCACGTGGTCCATGCTCACTGTGTCGGCTGCCCCATTCGCTCCCCCTGCCTGCCTGCCCTTGGTACTCTGGACCCCGCCCCACCCATAAGAGAGCTGTCCCCTTGCTTCAGTCTGGGCTTCCTTCATTTTTCTCTTAGTTGGTATTTTGCCTTACATGGGCGAGAGCTATCCTAAGTATTTAAATTTGTGTGTCTGATTTATTTCATTCAACATTATATTTTTGACATGCATCTATTTTCCTGCAAATGTCTCAGATTGTTCTTTATTGCAAAGTAGTATTCATATATATATATATTTTTGTCCTCAGTAATGTTACTTGGCTTTTAAGGCTTTCTCTTCATTCCTCCCTGAGAGCCAAGTAGAAGCCCCATGAGGCTGTGGGTCTCTAACTCCCTGCTCTGTCCACAACACTCGGCACAGCAGCTGACAGGGGTCTAATTTACTTGTACGCTTGGAAGTACATGGCTTTTGACAGTTTTCTAATCCATGGGCTGCAAAAGCTGTGGATGTACAGAAAAGAGAGGGAGGGAAGGGCAAATCTTTGAAAAAGCCGCATGTCAAGGGCCCAAGAAAAAGAGTCGGGGGAGGGAACGGAAAGTGCAGTTTGAGAAGAAGAAAGATAGCTGGAAGGGAGTTCTTGCACAGCCAAAGGGAGAAACCATGCCAAGGGTGAGGACGTCATGATGTCACGATCGCTGCCTGAGGCTGCCAGGAGCTCATCCGAGATAAGGACTGAGGAAGGCGTCTTGGATCGAGCCACCGAGATCACTCTACATCAGCATACGCTGCCTGGGGGCGGGGCTCTGGGCGGAAGCCAGATGGTGCTTCTAACATCAGAGGGCCGGAGGTGTAGACAGCCACAGCGGTGACTCAGGCCCTCTGGCCGTGAAGGCGAAGCAACCGAGCAGCTTCTGGAGAGGACAAGGGGTGAGACAATATTGTTGTTTTTAAATTAGGAAAAACATGAACATGTTTAAACACGGATGGGGAAAAGCCAAAAAAAAAAAAAAAAAAAAGATAGATTTAAAAAAAAGTTACAGAAGTTATAGTATAACTTGATTTTCCTGAGTAAGTGGGTGTGGTGATATCCTGGAGGGCAGACCAGCTTTTAGTAGGATGGAAAATCCCTGGTAAGGAGGAAAGAATTAATGACTCCCCATCTTGTATTTTGTATTTGTGAAGTCGGAAATAAGATCATCTGCTGAAGTGAGGAATAAGATGAGCGGCTAGGAGGTCCTGCTGGGCACCTACTACGTGCCAGGTACTGTTCAGAGCACTTGGAGAATCAAAGCACACAACCAGGCCTGCCGTCATGGGGCTGAGAGAGCATTGTGAGCGGATATACAACGAATGTAACACATGAATTATAGTCTGGTGCAATAAACTGTGTAGTGTGGCAAGCATATGACAAAGCAAAGCATGGTAAGAAAAGAAAAATCACACGGGGGGTGGATGTTGGTGAAGCAGAAGACAGGCTGTAATTTTAGATAAAGAGATCAACTAGAGGGACCACCACTTACTTGGGGACTCCTCCTGTCCCTCTCTTGGACAGGAACTTTCTTTCCCTCAATAAATATGTGCTACTCAGAGAGAGAGAGAGAGAGAGAGAGAGAGAGAGAGAGAGAGAGAGAGAGAGAGCAATGAAGATTTCATTGAATACAGTGATCCATTTAGACATATGGGTATATGGAGGAGATTTTAAAAGGAATAGATGGACAGTCAAGGTCACAGTTCTAATATGAGTAGGTCAGACACTGGGTAAGTTTCCTGCTTTGGATTCAACAAATTATCATAAACTTTAAGCTTCAGAAAAAAAACAGAGGGTCAGCCTGATAGCTCAGCGGACTAAAGTACCTGCTTAGGCAGAGCACAACGGCTGGAGTCCGATCCCTGGCATATGGTGCCGGCCCCGCCTCCCGGGGAGCACTGGGATGGTGATTAAGACTGGGCGCGGTGGTGCATACTTGTAATCCCAGTGCTTGGGAGGCTAAAAACAGGAGAATCGCTACAAGTCAGTGAGACCCTATAGACCCTGTCCTAAATACACACACACACACACACACACACACACACACACACACACACAAATTTGTGCCCTTATAATTCTAGAAGCCAGTATTTCAGAGTTAAAGGCAAAGGATCACAGGTCTGGTTCTTTCTGAAGGCTGCTGGGGAGTGGATGCTGGGTCTTTCCAGGGAAACAAGTGGATGTGTCTTACAGGGAGGGAGGCAGAATGAGATTGGTCCACTAAAGAAGAGCTGTGAGGATGGAACCAAGAGGCTGGGGTGACATGAGGAGCCCTCGACCGTCAAGAATTGCAGGTAGCTTGCAGGGTCCTTAGTCTAACCACCTCTGCTGGCTCTCTCTTGTCACTTGAAATAATATTCTAGGTTCCAGGGATTAGGACCCAAGCATTTCTAGGCCCAGTCTTTAGACTGCTGCAGATGACTCCCCGGGCCCTAGATTCATATCCAGGCAATATGCATGACGCACTCACCTTATCCCTATGTATTTCAGATTTTCAACCCATTGCAGAGTTGACGCAAAGTTCAAAACCTCATCCAGGTGTTATCAGCTCAAAACTCTCCAGTCTCATCATCTAACGCGTCAAAATTAGTATGAGGGAGCCTCAATATAACCAGTCCTCTAGCAAAACTGCTCTTCCTTCATGAACTTGTGAAATTTGGACACAGAAAGTTGTCTGCTTCCCAAATGTGGTGGTGGGTGGGCATCAGCTGCCGACAGCAGAAGTTCACACCCAGGGGACTGAGGCAGAGGAAAACGCATCACTGGGCCTACACAACGGCAAAATTTAGCAAGGCAAACTCCACTGATCTGCACGGCTTCTGAAGGAGTCTCTGAAGCAGGAGGCTCCACCCTGTGGAGACGGGAGTCTACCTTCTGGGAGACGCTTCGTTTTTCAAGAGGGGTAGCCTGTGCATTTGGCTGGGTAGTTTAAGTAATCTGTCATCTGATTGTGGAATTTGGGGAGACACACAGCTTTCTTTTAATTTATCTTATCTTTTTATATCAATCTGGTACTGTTTCTATAAGTATAACAGTCTCGAAAATCATGGTCTCCGTGTCATAAGAAGCCACTCTAGGGCTAGGCAGAGAGCTCAGCAGACTAAAGCATCTGCCTAGGCACAGCACAGTGGCCAGAGTTTGATCTCCACTGTGCTGTGCCAGCCCTGCCCCTGAGGCACACTGAGACAGCAGTTGAGACTGAGCCATGAGCATGGTGGTGCACACCTGTAATCCCAGCACATGGGAAACTGAAAACAAAAGAATCAGTACAGGTCTATGTAGTGAGACCCTGGAGACCCTGTCCTAAATACATTTTAAAAAAATTAAGCCAGTCTACTAGATGAAAGCTATCTCTGCATGTCTTTCTTAAGTAATCTCATGTCCATCCTGGCTTCCACTAGGAGGATCCAAGCATCACATGCTCACACTCTTCAAGGAGGCCTCTCTGGGATGGAACTCTCAGTTCTTATCCTTTCTAGGTACAAGCAAAAGCTGCCAGCGACACTCTTGAGTTTCTCTTCAGCGTCCAGGTTTCCTGACAATTTCCCAGTGGTAGCAGTTTGCATCTGTACTGGCTGGGAATGTCCCAATTCAGCCCCATTCCTCTTTGATGACCAGAGTAGTTCTTACTTTGCCTCTTTCCCTTCCCATTTTACTATAAGCCACAAGAAGAAATGAATTGTACTTTGATATCTTGCTTGGAAATTGCCTCAGCTAAATACCCAAGGACATTATTTAAAATTTCTGCCCTCCATGTAACTTTAAGGCACAACTTAACCAAGATTTCTGTCTGTCCTAGAAGAAAATATTTCCTTCCAGTTTCCACAAATTTATTCTCTCTCTCTCTCTCTCTCTCTCTCTCTCTCTCTCTCTCTCTCTCTCTCCTCCCTCTTATTTCTTTGTTTCTCAGTCCCCCAGGCCTGAGCTACAGCTCAGTTCACTTTATTTTTCATTTTCAGACAGGGTCTCACCAACTTTCTCAGTTTCTCAGACTGGGCTTGAATTCGTGTCCCTCTGCTTTGGCTGCCCAAGATATTGGGATTACACGCATGAGCACCACACCTGACTCCTTACTTCCTTTTGAGTCCTCACCATAAAAAATACCCTTCGCATTCACAATTCTACAATGGTGTAGGCCCTCAACAATTGGAACCTCATCACCACAGCATCTGTAAGCTCCACAATGGTTGTAAGCAGTCTAGAGTTTCTCTACCATTTTACTCAAATTTCTTCCAACCTCTGCTCAATACTCAATTCTAAAGTCACTTTTGAGCCGGGCGTGGTGGCTCACGCCTGTAATTGCAGCACTCCGGAGGCTGAGGCAGGAGGATCGTTGTGAGTTCGAGACCAGCCTGGGCTACAAAAGTGAGCTCAAGGCCAGCCTGAACTGCACAGTGAGACCCTGTCTCAAAAATTAAAATAAATAAATAAATAAATAAAGTCACTTTTGCATTATTAGTTATTTATTATAGCATCAGTGTGGCCAAAAAAAAATTTCATTGGAGTTAAACCAGAGAAAAACAGAAGCTGTAGGAAATATACATTAAGATATTGCAAGGACTCAGCTAACATGGTCAAGAAGGCTGCCTGGGCAAACCCAAAATCTATGCAGCGGACCATCAGGAAGAGAAAACTAAAACTGTTAAGGAGGAGCAGAAGCCACAGACCACAGGAAGCGCCTTAATCTTTTCAAGCTGTTTAATCAGGCCTTAGGATTGCTAAGAAAATCTCCCTTGCTTAAAGTAGATTTTTATGGATTTAAACTACATCTCCCAGATACCTTCACTCACTCACAGCCACATCTAGATTAGTGTTTTGTTGGACAACTAAGGACATTAACTCAACAAGTTGATACAAATATATATATATATATATATATATATATATATATATATATATATATCATGATTTAGCAAGGAAGAAAAGGAAGAATGCTGTATTAGCAGTTGGTGAGATCAGAAAAATAATGGAAGGCCCGAAACATAAGATATTACAGGCCTTTGGAAAGAACAAAAAGTTCTGGGGATCATTAATTCAGAGAACAAGAAGACTCAGTTAAGATTATAAATCATGAGCTTAGAGTCTAGCAGTCTGGAGGATCATGCTGGGGGCTTCTTTTGGCTTTGTTTTGTTTTGTTTTGTTTTGTTTTAGCAGTGCAGCAGTCCAGGTTTAGGCACCATGGGGTTAGACACTTGAATGGATCCAGGGCCTTTAAGGTGGACAGAACAGCAAAAGGAAACGGGAACAAGGAATTCATTGGCAAGGGAAATGTGGAAGCAACAAGCCAAGAACTCATGCTCCCGCCTCCTACCCTAACCACATCTTCCCACAAGGCTTTTAGAATCAACAGTTCCTGGCCAAGAAGTAAAAGCCAACTCATCCTACTCCTCAGGGGCTTTGAATGAAGACTGGTAATACAATCAGGTACAACTCCAAGAGGAGCCCCAGGAGGGGACTGAGCTAGCAAGGTGAGCAGTGGCATGTGAGCTGCACAAGACGATACCCTGTCTAATCATGGTCAAGACAATATGGAACCAAGTTCTTTAAAAAAACTAACCATTGGCTGGGCAGTGTAATATACTTAATCAGGAATCTTTTTTTTTTTTTTTCTGTGATCTATACTATTAAACCACCCATAAAATTTTAAAACGTTTAGAAAAAGAAAGCAAAGCAAGAAGTGTAAGCTGCTCAGAGAGCGAGGAGAAAATCGGATGGGCAAGAGTGAGCTTAGGAGATTCAAGAACAGCAGCGGCAGCAGCAGACGGCATATGTGTTCAAGGAACGCGCAGGAGAGAAGCGGCCACCAAAGAGAGCTGAAAAATCCAGAGGTTGCCGTCTGACGTCAGACTGCCCACTCCAGTTCTTTCAGGGCTGGAACAGTAACGGACTAGGATAGCCATGGAGGCCTATGGGGAGGGGGACGTAGTGGGGAGCAGAGTGAGGTCACGGGGGTGCGCCAGCCTCAGTGTGAAAAAGAGAGGTCTGACCCGTGCCTGTGGCCTGTAGCTTGTGATGGGACTGACAGAAGGCTTGAATGAGAGGTGTGAGAAGCGACAAGGGGGTCGGGAGAGCAGGAAAAGCACTGTCAGGTGAGGGAACGTGCGAGGAGCTTGGAACGATGACCAGCGATAGCCGGAAGGGTACGCATGGGGACCTGGTAGTGGCGAGCGTTCTAAAAGACCCGGAAGCCTCTTGGAGAATGGAGAGGGGAGGCTCGGGGCTGGAGACATCCAGGGTTGGAAGGCTGCCACTCGCCAGAGAGGCCTCGTCTCCTGGAAGAGTAAATGCTGGGTTCAGCAGAAACCAGCAGCAGTCAAAACCCAGGTGTGATGATGGTTTGTATGTAGTTGTCCCGGCAAAGCTTCGCGTACATCATGGGGATGTACACAGGGCACAGCTCAAGAGGCGGGGCCAGACGGCCAGGGCGTGGCTCAAAGGGCGTGGCCAAGAGTGGCGTGAACCAATAAACTGACAGCAGGCGCTGTCAGGGGTTTCTCCCACTCCACCCCAGGCTGCTGTCTCTCTCGGAGGTACGGAGCAAATCATGCTGGACACAGCGGCATAGTCTCGGGGTCTTGCTATGTAATTCAGGCTGCTTTAAATTATAAAATCTCCAGTACCTGTGAGCTAAATAAACCTTTCCTCCCCTAAGCTTGCGTGTCCAGTGTTTGTCTCAGCAACGAGAGAAAAAATAACTAAGACACCAGGATACCACTCTTGGGGAGCAGACTTAGGCTGTCCTGTGCTGGCGGAATTTAAGGAGATGTGGCGCCCCCTATCTGCAACTGACTGCTTGGAAACGACGTTGTGAGATCCTCAGGGGTTAAGAAGAACAGAAGAAAGGTCGTGCACACCTGTTAGACTGCCAGACAGACATAATTGTAAATGTATGTGCATAATTTTATGCCTCTTTTTCTGTGCTACTGATATGAGCATAAAGGCAAAAGTGGAAGCTCTAACGATAGGAGAGCGAAGATCCAGTAATAATTGTTCCAAACATATGTCGAGCCATTTCTCTAAACCTAATTTCTCTCTAGTACTTGACATGTATGGAATTCACTCGCTCTAAACCTGCCACAGTGAACCCTTTAGGGACGAGAGCCCCAACTGCAGCCCAAAACCCGCTTATTTATTGCAAAGTGCCAGGTTAAACCTGAATAGTGAGGGTTTAATAAAAATAAAAAAAATAAAATAAAATAAAAACTCCTACACTAACACCTTTTGTCTTCAAAGAAAAACAAATAATATGCCTGCCATAGTTGACCACCACGGCCCTAAACAAGCCTGGATATGTGTTAATATTTTCCCATTCTGCACATGATATCACAGACTTACAAATGATGGCCCTAAGGTCAAGCCCAGAACCCACTCTTACTCCCCATCTTCTTCTGCCAAAATAAATAAATAAATAAATAAGAGATGAAAAACAATTATGGTCCTAGAGAATATCAATATTGAGACCACATGGCAGATAAAATGTAGGAGGTGTACACGTCCATATCTTAACTCCTTTGATCATAAGTTCCTGACAGTACCTTGTGTTCTTGGCTTTGATTCATTTTAACAAGTTTTTTTTTTTTTCTTGAAAGTAGAATTTGAAAGAAAAAAGAGGAGAAAAAAACATCCAATTTAGTTGGATTTCAATTAACAAAACCTTGTGGTATCCACTTCGCTTTTATAAAGCAACTTTAGCACTGGGAAAATCTCCTCTGGTCTTTCTGCATTCCCATAAGAAATTTTTATTTAAAAAATAATAATCACCATACTAATAATAATTTTTCTTATTTTCTAGAGGGGACTCCCTGGATGCCACTGGCTAGAGCGATGGTGCAGGAAGGACCAGGGTTTGGCTCTAGGTCTCCTGGGCTACGAACACTGACGTGGGACTTTAGAAAAACCTTCATCCAATTTTTTTCCAAATTAAATCAAGAGCATTGATAATTAGTTTCTATCAAAGTCAATCTAGGGGGAGATGAGAGAAACCAAAAAAGCCATACGCTGCCTTTACTTCTTCATTAATATTTGCTCCCAAATGCAGGTCAAATAAGCCATGCTCCTAGTTCTAAATGACTTGCTTTAAAGTTGATGAATTATTTTTCTCTTTGGATTTTATACCACCCGTGGTGCCTAATTATTCCCATCGCATTCCCTTCTCTTACTCGAGGTTTTAGTCAAACATAAAAAACAAAACTCTCCTTCCTAGAAAGTGAACTCCATTTTTCTTTCTCAAGTTTTCTGGGCAGCCTATATAGTCCTGCTCAGAGAAGGGTTGCCCCAGATGAAACTCCTCCTGGCTCTACCACATACTCCGAGGTCAACTGAACCTCCTGAACAGACCCCAGAGTCACAGGCAGAGATGTGTAAGAGTAGCCAGAGGTGACCTGATCATGACTGCCACTGTGCTGATTTTTGTGGCTTGATGCTTTCTTTTAATTGACCGTGCTTCACCCCGCTGATGTGTAAAATAAGAACACCGGTGGAGACAGGGAACTGACCACTGAGAGCCTTACTTCCCTCTGCTGCAGCAGAGTGTGGTTCAGAAGTATAATTGTGTTTGTGTTTCCTCGCATTATATGCAAATGGAGCCATGCACACTATATGCAAATGGAACCATACAGATGGAGCCACAGACCTGCTTTTCATGGTGCACAGTGAATGGATTCTTGAGGGTCTTGGCTTTGAGAGAGGGAGGGCGCTTGTTCTCATTTGATGGCTAAGATGGCTTGAGATGACCCTCACATGCAACACAAGTAAAGCACTGGACAACGTGCTGCAATGGTTCTCAAGGCAGAGGCCCTCAGAAACCCAAACAATCTGATCTTGGAGCGATGGAAAACAAGAGATGAGCCTTCGGTTAGCCCCAAGTTCATTGCCTGGAAAAGTTCCTGATCAGTAGCACGAGTGAAAAAGGGGAACGCAAGCAGCGAGAACCGTGTCGTCGTCCCTTACTGAGGTGACACAGCTGGGAATGAGGGGAAGCTACAGCAGGGGAAAGTGTCTGAGCAGAGAGGACCACACAGGCCAAGCTGTGGAGGCCTCAGAGGGCCTCTGCTGGGTGGCTGTGTACTGCAAAACAGTGGCCAGGAAAAGGGCCACTCTAGCAAAGGAGAGCAAGCAACACCCAGGGCACACACAGGGCCAGGAACAGTGCCTGGTCCAGCAGCCAGGAGAGAAGCCTCGCAGCACCCGAGGCAGCAAGCAGAGCATGGAAAGAGCCTTGCCTCACAAGGGGAGGAAGAGTGCTCAGAATAAACAATAACAAATAGATTTATCAGAATAAATAAATAAATGCTCTAGTCTCACCTAAATAGGCTTCAATATACGTATCTGTAGTGGCCAGAGACGTTGAGCATTATTCATGGATTTGTTGACCATTTGTACTCTTCTCTTGAGAGGTATATATTCATGTCAGTTGCCTAACTTTTGATCAGATCTCTTATTTTGGGTGGTCTGAAATTTCTCATTCTTTATTTTAGATATCAGTCCTCTGACCAAAGTGTAGCTAGAATTCTACATTCCTCCTCATTCTGTAGGTTGTTTCTTCTCTATGTTATTTCCTGTGCTGTGTGAAAGTTTTTATTCTAATATTGTCCCAGTTATTAATTCCCAATGTTATTTCTTAAGAAATCTGGTTCTCTTTAGGTCTTTGCCCATGCCTGTAGGTATGGCTTGGTTAATTTCCACAAGAGTAGGTTTTTCTGAAAAAACATGAACCTCACCCACCCTCATCTCCTGCTCTCCATCATATGGTCTGTCTCTGTCTCTGTCTGTCTCTCTCTCTCTGTCCCCCACCACGTCCCACTATGTAATGCCATCTGCCATGTTATGCACACTTAGAAGACCCTCACCAGGGGCTGCCCACTGTGGCACCCAATCTTAGACTTTCAGCTTCCAAAACATGAACTGTGTGTTCTTCAAAGAGCCCCAGCCTTGGGTATTTCGTTAGAGCTCTAGAAAGTGGACTAAAGTACCAGACTAGTTTCTCTCTTGCAAGGTTTTGCTCAAGCTGGCAGCCCTGTCTCGAATTTCCATCCTTCTTCAAGTTCCTTAGATGTTTAACGCCTTAGTTTGTTTACTCCCACCCTCTGGGTCACCCTGGTATTAACTGTCGGCACCAAACACGCTACTGCTCATTCCCAAGTTCCTGCTTAATCATCATCTTGTTAAGGAGAAAGACTATGATCCTTTGTTAATCCGAGGACTGAGTTTTAGAGATCCAGGTATAAAACATATGAGTCAAAAGAATTATTATCTAGCTTTTAAATAGAAAGTGTCTCAAGGGAAAATGTGGTATGATAGGAACAATTTAGATTCTAAACAGTTATGTCACAACCTCTCACAACATGTCCAACCTTCCAAGGCCCAGTTTCCTCCTAACTGGAGCAGGCACGTTGGTCTCACACTGGGTATTGCCCTCGCGCAGGCAGCCTTGACTGTGGGTGTGGCAAGAGCAGAGTTTGCACAAATGGTAGACTTGAGCTAGCAAGGCAAATGGGAAATGGCTGTAGAGGGGGAAAAATGGAGTGGAGAAGGATAACCACATGCCAGGGGAAAGGATGGCAGTAAGGCAGCATGCCATCATGGAAAGGCATGGAGCAGGCGCCAGGGATCTGGGAAGCAGGTGCACGATGAGGAGAGAAGCCTCATAAATGCATTCTAGAGTCCCTTCTTCTCATCGAGGTCGTGTCCTCAATGGCCCATTGCCTTTACACACCAACATCACCCCGCCTTTCTTTGGGCCCCTGAAGTTGTCCCATACTCAGTGACTGGCAATATGGATTTTCACTCTCCAGGAAAACTCAGCCTCTTGACCACAAAGTGTCTAGCCCTAGGTCTTCCCCTGTCCATAGAAGCCAGGTGACTTCTGCAGGATGCCTTCGCCATGCTGGAGTCTTTCACTTGGAATAATATCCCAAGAGGCTCACATGCTGAATTTGGAGCATCCAGTTTGATTTGGTACCAGGTTTCCTTCATCTGCAGTATGTGAGACTGGCTTCTTATTGCTGGCTGAAGAATGACTTCATCAAGAGCCAACAATTGGACCCGGAAGACAGCTCAGCAGACTAATGCGCCTGCTCAGGCAAGCTTTGGCAAGTGCAGGTACCGTACATGATACAGGTTCCAGAACCACATGCAGCACGAGCAGGTCAGAGTCTGGGTGTAGTGGCACCACCTGTAATCCCAGCACTGGGGAGGCTGAAAACAGGAGGATCACTACAAGTTCCAGGGGCATAGTAAGACCCTGTAACAGCCAAAACATTTTTTTAAAAAAAGAGCCAACAATCAATGGTAAAGTGGTGAGCATCATTAATCCCAGGACTCAGAGAGTCTGAGACAGGAGGATCACAAGTTCAAGCCCAGCCCAAACTGGGCAAGTTAGTGACTCATCCAATCTCAAAATTTTAAAAAATTAAAGAATTGAAGAAGTAGCTCATTATGAAGGCCCTGGGTTCAAGACCCAGTACTGTTTTTAGAAAAGTGAGAAAAAAAAAAAGGAGAAAAAGTTAAAAACAAATAATCTGTTTTGATAAGAGGACTAAATTCACACATAGGAAGACAACTTTTCTAAAAAACAAAATGATTTACAGAGATAATTTTGCCTATAAAGAAGACAGTCATTTACATCATTCTTATCTTCTGAGGGCCTCTTATTTATTTAAAATCTACCCTTTCCAAGAAGAAAATGATCTTTAGGGTACTTTACAAAGTCAAGAGTCTACTAAGCTTGTCTTCCCACAACCAAAGTTCCTACAAATCCTCATCTGTGACACAAAACTTCTCCCAAAGTTTCCAGGACCCCAGGATTAATTCTTTGGTGGAGTTCATGATCATAGGATCTGTATTTGTCTGTATCCTACCAACACCACAGAAATTCATGCACAGAGGAAATATTTCTAATCAACAACCAAAGACAAAAGCTGCCCAGCCATAGAAAGCCCCTGGGATTGTGATATATGATATATGATATAGATAGATAGATAGATAGATAGATAGATAGATAGATAGATCTGTATTGTGTTATACATATGACATACACAATATAATGTGGTATGGTAAGGCCACTGAGATGGCTCAGTGGTCTAAAGCGCCTGTGGAGGAAACTTAAGGCCAGCACTGCGACCACTCCTCAATCCCCGGCACCACGTGCTGTGCACCCCCACCCCAGGGCAGGCCGAGCCAGCCATAACACAAACAAATAAATGATGTTTCAGAGAAATAAATAAAAAAATCTTTTAAAAAAGTAATAATGTGGTATGGTACATGTATATTATAGATAATATATACCATGGCATACTCTGAATCATATTCACTGACCTACAAAGAGCTGTAATATTACCAGTCTGTGCCTATGAATGGCTCCTGCACCTTTCTTCTCTTTCCCTGGCTTCTGCCTGGCTCCTAACCATGAGGCAAGGGGCCCTCTCCCAGCAAGTAGAGCAGGGCTTTAACAGATATAAGGAGGAGTGAACTATGTCCCTGGAATTAAAACACCTGTAAATCCATCAGCTTGTGAATACAAGAGATAGGTAGCAGTTATCTGCATCACACCTTGAAGAGTAAGTTCCTGGGGAATTTGTGCCGCTGTTGTTCTAAATAAGTAGCTTTGACCATGACTTTGGTTCCTTTACATATGCTTTTGTTATACTATAGCCTTAATATTTCAAGACATATGTTTTCTTTCTATACTTTCCTAGAACATGCATAGCAGGTAGATCAAGAGCTCCATCTTACAGGTGAAAAACGGGGGGACAGAAAGCCAATGAAACAAACAAAACGAACTGCCCTGACCCAGCACAGACTTTCCTTCTATTAAGCACTTCTGCCTGGCCAGCGGGAACTCCTCTCCCAAATGAATAAGCGAAGAATGGTGACTGGGGGTGAGAAGAGAAGCGAGCCTTTCTCCCAAAAGACAGCTTTTTTGTTCTACACAGCCTTGCAGGCCTGGGGTTCCTAACAAGAGAGGTCTCTTCTTGCATTAATCAGTAACATTCATGCATTGTGCCACAGTGAGAAACAAAAGAAACACAAAACCCTAAATGACGGTTTGACTGTTCTACCCACCTATCCGCCAACCAAAAAACGAGGTGGAAATAACTGACGTCTCCCAAGCTTTAAGTTTTCCTTCCCGGCTTCCAACTTGCCAGTGTTGGTGAGAGATCACCATGCTCTCTTGAGGTGTCCCCATCCAGCCTCGCGCTGGGCTACACGTAGGTAGAACTCTGAAAGGGAGCTTCACTCTCACCCATTCCACTCCACCTTTTCTTAATAATGTATCCCAGGCATTGCTTTTGGGGCTGGTCTATATGTGGCCCTGTGGGTTATTTCCAGGCCCAGCTATTACCAGGGAATGGGGTGACATTAATATGAGTAAATGCAGGAAAAAGGATGAAATAAAACATATCCTATTGAAGGAAATGAGAGCTCCTTAAGAAAGGAAAACACACATAGGAAAGGACGTGGGCATATCAGGATACAAATAGGGCCCTGGGGAACTGTGGATTCCACAGGCATGATGTTATTGAAGTATTTGATACTAGAGTAAGCACCTGCAGATATGAATTACATCCTTGTTCAGACCACTAACGTTAGGGTACTGACATCTCAGGAAGCGCTTATGGTCTATTTCAAATCCCCCTGCCCGCTGCATAAATATCCAATAAATCAATCAGTGATAAAGGACACCAGCTAAAAGGTTTAAGTGCTGAACAAGCCACTTCTCCTTCTTCAGAGAGGTGCCACCCTGAATTTATTGGGGTTTGCCTAGTCACTCATACCTCAGCCATGGGACACAGTGAAAGATGAGATGGGCTATTAACACCTTCAGGGCCAGACTGGGGGACATTTCCCCATTACTTTTGTATGATTTTCTGTTATTGAGACATAATATTTGTACATTTTATGAGGAACATTATGGTATTTTGATACATGCAGTATGAATAATAACCAAATCAGGGTAATAAGCACTCCCATGTCTTGGAATTCCCAGGAGTCTTCCAGAAACTGTCACACACACACACAGCCCCACCCTAGTTTAGTTGTTATAGTGAGAAAACAAGAGAATAGTAATTCTCTTCCTCCTTGGGGAGTTGGGGGGCATGTTCATTTTATTTGGTCATAATAAGACTTTTATCTAAGAGGTTTTCTAATAATCATTTTACAAGTGGAGATTCACAGACATAATAGAAATCTTAGTGACTTTCCCCTATTTAAAAAAAGAATATAAAATACCTTGTCAAATGGAATGGGTGATTTAAAAAGTAATCTGTGGTACATTAAAAAAAAAAGACTGGAAGAAATGTGAAATTAAAGGAAGGAAGAAAGGAAGAAAGAAAGAAAGAAAGAAAGAAAGATAGAAAGAAAGAAAGAAAGAAAGAAAGAAAGAAAGAAAGAAAGAAAGAAAGAAAGAGAAAGGCAGGCAGGCAGGAAGGAAGGAAGGAAGGAAGGAAGGAAGGAAGGAAGGAAGGAAGGAAGGAAGGAAGGAAGGTGACAACACTCTAATACTATATCTACCTCGGATGCAGACTTTGGGGAGCTTTTTTGCCGCATTCTCCAGCTCTTCTGTAACCCTAGAGTGATGATTAGTTCTATGTGTTGACTTCAGGGGACCATAGGAAGCCTGGCTATTTGGTTAAACATTTCAGTGTCTGTGAGAGGTTTTTGGGGTGAGATGGACATTCAGCGAGTAGACGCTTCCTCCTGCATGCAGACCTCGCCCAGTCATTTGAGTCTGCAGCTGTGTGTCTCAGGCACTTTCCATGTTGCCAAGACACAATACTCTGCGATCCCACTGGGAGGGAGAGGTTCACTGTGGCTCACAGTTGAGTCCACATCGATCTGGCACACTCGCCTCGCACCGCAGTGCTCAGAAAACAGAGGGGAAGGGAAATCTGGACAGCAAGTCACCTATAGCACCCCATCATCCAGTCACCTTCCAGCAGTACCAACTCAGACCACACAACGCCCTTGGGAGGCATTCCAGCTCTAACTCACAACATCGTGAATGGAATCAAAGAAGGCCTGGGCAATAGTGAGTCGCTGGCTGCCAGTCTTCAGGTTGGGGTGTCAGTCTTCTCCTGCTTCAGGATAACACTGAAGTATACATCAACAGTTCTTTTGAGGCTCCAGCTTGCCAAGCACACACGATGGCACTGGTTAGCATCCATAATTACATAAGCCTTGTTCTTCACATACACACACACACACACACACACACACACACACACACGCATGCATGCATACACATACATACACACACACATACACCCCTCCAGTTGGTTCCATTTCTCTGCAGAACACTGATGAATACAACCAGTCTTGCACTGACACATTTTCAGTCTTCTCTGTGATTGCTTGTATAATTAGAAAATAATTTTTAAATTATCACTACAAATTTAAGAACCACATAAGGAAATTCTAACAGAGTTAATTGCACAGAAGGCACTAATATTTCACTTCTGGTTTAATATGGATATCGAGTCTTGCCACGCAGATCTTCATGCATCACTATCATCCGCATAACATCACTCAGAGCATTTTCTGGTAGTGAAAGAACACGTTGCATGTGTAATATTTTTGCACTGGAAATGAAATCAGGCTTGTTTCTGCTCACTGTCACTCTCCACACGCTACACATACTGCTCTTCTGAAAAAATGTAATTGTTCATTGAAAAGCAGCTATGATTCTGCTTCCTAGTCACATACAAAAAGAAAATACACTGGTTAGAAGAGTATTAAAATATAAAATAGTGAGAAATCCCAACATAAAATTTGTAAGATCTATATACAGAAAACTAGAAAATACTACAGAGAAATTAAAAATTGCAAGACACATTTTAAGGTGAAACACTTTAAGATAACAACTTTCTACGAAAATTCAGAAGGACTTGATATCATTAAAACCATTCTGCAAAAAAAGAAAAATTTTAGAAAGCTAACATGACATTATTTGCAGAATTAATACACATTTTAGGATATCTTACTTAGTTCTCTAGTTTCTCATACTAGGTAGGCAATATAGCCCTTGTACATATGAATCTGATTTATCTCATTTATAAATGTGGACCCAAGTTGCACCCATTTACCTATAAAAGCCTCTGGTTTATCCTTTGTATGGCTGAACAGAACTTCATTGTATAAGAAGACTGCATCTTTCTTATGCAGTCATTGGTTGATGGGCACGGAAGCCATTTCCAAGGCTTTGCTATCACCAATTGGGATCCTGTAAACATGGGTGCACATATATCACTGTGATGTGATGTTTTTAATTCTTCTGGGGAAATAGAAGAGAAAGGGCTGCGTTCAGTGAGACCTTCACCTCTAGCTTTTGGAGGAATCTCTGCACTGATTTCCACAGTGGTTGTACCAGCTCTGCACTCCCATGGACAGCGCAGAAGAGTTCCTTTTTCCCACAGCCCCTCCAGCACTGGTTATTGGCTGACTTCTTGATATTAGCCATTCTTTCTGGAGTGGGATGGAATCGCAATGTTGTTTCACTTGGCATCTCTTGAACGGACACTACTCTGCCTCAGTGATTTTTAAATCAATAGGAGAAAATCTTTCCTTCCTTTCTTTCTTTCTTTCTTTCTTTCTTTCTTTCTTTCTTTCTTTCTTTCTTTCTTTCTTTCTTTCTTGGTGGTGGTACTGTTTTCATAGTACTAAGAATCATGCTATCTCCCCTGTCGTTTTGAGCCAGGCTTTTGCTAAGTTTCCCAAGTGGTGCTTGAACTTATGACCCTCCTGTGCTAGTTTCTCAGGGTACAGATATCACAGGGGTGAGCCACCACACTCACCTTAGCTTTGTTCTGAAAACAGAGGAATTTCAACAAAAACTTGCTGGACACTGTCTGAAGGGAAGCTCTGAGGAAAGTGACGGTAATGATGCCATAAACATGGGCTGTGCTAATTACTGTCTCGTCCTCACCATCTCCCCATGTTACAGCTGTCTCGGCCCCACCTGGAGTGGAGGAAATCATGGCTGGCCGAGGAACTGACTCACTGAAAGTCATTGGATCAGCAGGTACCATAGCTAGGGCCACCCTTGCTAAGGGAAGTGGGACACTGTTTCCACATTTGAAGAGCTGCTGTCGAGCGGAGATGGACGTACAGGAAGCGACACGAGCGTACGATTAAGCGCTAAATCTGGGTAGCATTTTCATCGACTTTCATCAATTACCTCAAGTCTCATCTGACTTGGTCCATTTTAAAAACTGCAGTTCAAAGTTAGGAAATAATTCACCCACATAGTTAGTGGCAGTTCCAGAAAGAAAATCCTGGAATGATGGCCTGTGTTCCTAATGAGGCATAAACACAGGCGTAGCTCCGGCCCAAGAAGTCATGTTTTGAAGAGGCCCAAGCGAAGCCAGTCCTCCCTCTGCCCAGATGTTCAGGAACAGCAGAATGCAATGGTTCAGGAGGGAAAAGCTTTTGTTTGATTGTTTACTTTTATTAAGCCTTTATGAAATCAGGAATTCTCTTCAGGGTCCCCAACACCATGGATTTCTTCTGTATAGAATGTCAGGCACAGAATGGTCTTTAATAATTGTAATCCAGAGTGAGATTAAACGAGGGGAAGGAAATGAAAGGGTATGGGAAGAAGAGAAGAGAAGAGAGGGAGGGAGAGAGAGAGAGAGAGAAAGAGAGAGAGAGAGGAAAAGTGTACAAGACAACTATCCTAATATTTGTCCCACTCAAGCAGATTGTTTCTAGAACTATCCACCTCCTTATGAGAATGTTTCGAAGGCCCCGTGTATTTAAGTTCTGTACTTACGTCCCTTAAATCTAGCAAAGCAGACAGGCCTAGAGGCACACACTGCAGCCATTTCAGACAGTGAGTCTGACGTCATGCTGCTCAGGCTCACACAGCTGAGTCGTGGTGCTGGGATCTGAACCTAGGGCCGTGTGGCCCCAGATCCTGAGGTCTGAACTTCTATCTTGGGCTGTTTCCCTCACTTCCTAAAAGCAGGGACTCCATATGCTCTGAGATGCTCTTCCTCACCTCGGCTAATCACGAACTCATTGGCCGTTCCCAAGCTACTTAGAGTTCCTTACTGAAGTGCGTGGGCTGCAGGTTAATATTCTTCTCCTATTGAATTGTAATGCAACTGATAGACAGGATTGCTGACTCAAGCACAGCATTGTCTGTCCAGAATTTCTCAGTACTAAAAATCCCTCCGGGATATAGCGTCCTGGTGCACTGTGTTGCTTTTGCTGTTCTCTCAATTTATGCAGATGAGGATGGAACCAGACCAGTCAGCTGCTTTGAGCTGGGAAATGAGAGAAGAAGCCGACAGTCTTGGCACAAAGACCTCCGAGCAGATCCAGTGGCTGGCCAGGAGATGACATCTCCTCGGCTCTAATGTGAAGGGTAACAACCCAAAATGTTAGCAGCAGGTCAGTTCTCCCTGGGAAAATAAACTTTCCTTTCAAAAATAAACTTGACTAAAGGTATCTGAAGATAAAAAGAGTTGGTTTTCAGTCAGCAGCAAAACCATGTGAAGGGTTACAAGTTCTTCTGAAATAAAGTTGCGGAGAGCTCATCAGAACTAGACCTGTGAAAACACAAGCCCTACAGCTGAGGCAGAAAGGTGAGGCACTGTGGCAGAGGTTAGCACCCACCCACTCACCCCAGGGGTTGCTGCTTGTTTTCTTAAAATAGTCTCTCATTTCATAATAGAATGAGATCATCAATTATTACACAACAAGTGGCACCATTTATAATAGAGCAGCGGTTCTCCACCTGTGGGTTGCGACCCCGGCAGGAGTCGAACGACCAAAACACAGGGGTCACCTAAAGCCATCGGAAATCATAACTGCAGCAAAATTACAGTTTTGAAGTAGCCACCAAAATTATTTTTTGGTTTGAGGTCGCTGCAACATGAGGAACTGTATTGCGGGGTCACGGCATTAGAAAGGCTGAGAACCACTGTAATAGAGTATTGTAAAAAGACTGCAGGAATTAGAGCTGTAAGATCTAGGTTCAAATCCCAGTTCTATCACTTCACTAAGATCCTGTGGATAACTCCCTAACCTCCTTGATGTTTAATTGCGCTCCTCTGCAGAGCAGAGTTGGACCATTTTCTTCACAATACTATTGAGACAGTGCAACTGGATATATTTTTTCAAAGCATCGGGCACTGTGCCTGGCACAAAACATGTGCTCAGCAAAAGCTCATGGACTCCTGATCTGAACTGGAGTTCAAGAAACACTGTGGAGCTGTATTGTCACTGCCCTAACAAGCAGATGACTCAGTAAGCTCTCAAAGTGCACAAGTATTTCAAAGGCAGAGAGGCATTGTGTCAGCAACTTTACTTAAATGGCAGAAAAAACAAATGTATATAGAGATATAGATAGATCTAGGTGTTATAGATACAATATCTAGACTTCATACAGATGTAATATCTAGATAAATATAATATCTATACTACCCGTATGATAAATCTATGTCTGTAATAGATGCTATAGATATATATAGATAGATAGATAGATAGATAGATAGATAGATAGATAGATAGATAGATGTATATCTCCATCAAGAAACAGAAAGAGGAGGGCTGGTGAGATAGCTGAGTGGTCTAAAGCACCTGTTTAGGCAAGCTTAGGCAACCACAGGGACCACGGTTCAATCCCCAGCACCACATGCTGCACCAACCCAACCCCCAGGGCAGGCTGAGCCAGCCATAACATAAATAAATAAAATTTTAAAATAAAAAAAAAAAAAAACAGAAAAGGGAGAGGGAGAGAGAGCAAATATAGTAAAATGCTACTGTTTGGAGAATCTCAGTGAAGGTTATTTTATTCCTGTAACTCTTCTTTAAATGTAAAATTATGTCAAAGTAAAAAGTAAAACTTAAATGTGACCTTACCGAATTTCTACCACTTGCCAAATATTGAACAAGACACTTCACAGGCATTATTGGCATATGATTCAACACTCAGAACAATGGCTGGGAGAAGTATACTATGACTGTCCACAAGGGAGATGGCTCAGAACATGACTCTCTTTCTCCAGTGACACCCACCCATGCCAGCCCACCCCGTGACTGTCCCGAGGGTGCTGTGTGCATTTGGTTACCTGCTGTGGAAACGGAAGCGGCTGCAGCTCCCTTCAGGCGCAGCACGTTGCTATGGGCACAGAAACGTCCGCACCTCCCGCCCTCCCTGTGTCCCCATGTCCGCTGTAAGCTGGCTGCTGTTCTAGACAGTGACTGACCAGGTGATGGCAGACCATGGGCTACACACAAGCAACCCAAGAGGAAGAGACCCCTGGCCCACAGAGGCCTGGGGCCTTGGGTGTGGGGCCCAGCTGGCCAGCTGTCGGGTTCCTCATCTGCAAAGTGAGCTGCCTGCTCAAACAATCCCAGGCTTTGGGGGTTTTCCTTGTCAATCCTTCTGATTATACGCAACGGTCAGGTATGTTGGGCATCTCTACAATCACACACATAAAGGAACATATCTTAACGCATTTTTAAAGGACATTTTACTAGGACAATGTCGATGCCCAGGAACACTTAGCGGGGAAAGGAAGCTGCCACGAAGCGCAGGCACACTTTTTAAAAAGGATTCCCACTTCCCTCTGCAGAAACCATTGGAGAAAGGGTCGCTTTCCCCCAGTTTGGAGGTAGAGTCCTTTAGGAGGAAACTCCCCTCTTGTCCGCAAAACATCCCTGGTGCCAAGATAGGAGCCAAGGCAAGGCATGGCAGGGCCTCCGACTGTAACCGCCTTTCAACTTAAGGCTGGCTTGCCAACTAAAATTATGTTCCACTCACTGCCTGGTAATTAATTATCACTTAACAAACATTTCTTTTGGCATTTGCTGTCGTCGGCCCTCGAGGAAGGACTTGTGCCAGCTTCTAGCTTCCCCCGTGCCAGTTTCACCTCCTGGGCCTCCCAATAAAAACGACAACAGTTGCAGGCTGCTCAGAGCCATCTCCTTCTGGACGGGGGGTGCCCAGCAGGATGGGGTTACCCATCCCTGTCCCCAGGACAAGGCACGACCCCCTGGGGACACTCTGTTCTTCTGCCAGACTCTAGCAAGAGCTTCCTGGCAATGGTCCTCTGTCCTTGGCTAAAAGTCTCCCCTCATCCCTCTTGCTAAACCACAGGTGGACGCAGTTTGGATGGCATGAAGATTCATGTGTTTGATTTCCACAGCTGGCGTAGGGCACAAAGCAAGACTGGGAGGTTTGAGCAGATGGAATAAAAGCTTAGCCAAAGCTGGGGTGGTCAGTGCCACAGAAGACCTCAGTGGTGACATGGGGTCTCCCCACACTCTGATGGCAAAAATCACGGGAAGGAGCAAGGAGCTTAGCCAGGTTCTCCATAGTTGGAAGATGTGCTCATGCGACTGATCTCCTTCGGAAGAGTAATAGTGAGGGCCGGAAGCTGCAGGTGCCTCTCTAATGGAGCAGAGAGACCCGTGTATGGCAGAATGCTTGGGGAAGGGCAGCCCTACCCAGGGCATTTCTGATGGTGTTTGGAAGCCTAGCCCCAAGAAAAATTTCAGTTTCCTGCCTGACCCTTCCCTCTGGTCAAGCCCAAGTCTTCGCCTTTCCTGTCATGACATCTGCATCCAAAGTGAACTGCAGGGCTGGGCAGACACCTTATGCCAGGCGTGCCACAAAGAGGCTGCGACTTTGGTTGGGTCACATCAGTTTCCCGGTCCATGCCATGAGTGTTGCAAGGCTTTGCCATGAAGTGAGGGCTCTTGGGGAAACAGTCGTTACCACAATGGTGCAGAGACAAACACAGCAGGGTGCTTTTATCCCATCAATGATGGGAAGGAATGGGTGACTCTAACAAGGTGTCAGATGCTGGGTTGGCCCACATGAGATGAATGTGTTGTGTGATGTTTGTAATGTGAACAATGCAGCTAAATGGAACTTCAAGTGCTAGATTTTTTTTTTTTTTTTAAGAACCACTTCGGAAAATTTCCTCAGGCCTCAGATGAATGGCCAGAATATGCAGTCTCTGACACCAGGAAGGCAAAGTCGTGATTCATGTATTCAGGGAAAGGAGGGCAAGGTCAGGTCCAGGAAGGGTCACCCAGCCTGCTCATGCCTGCGGTCCTGCTGGCTCTCCCTGCTCTGTGCTCCTTGCTGAGATAGACGTTACCCCCATTGCCTCTACCCGGGGAGATGAGAGTGAGGTCACAGGGACCACCCTCTCTTCTGAGATAGATTTTTTGTTTTATTTTTAATGTATTTGGTACAAGACCTCACTACACAGCTCAGACTCACAGTGATCTTCTCGTTTTCAAGCCTCCCAGTGCTGGGATTAGAGGCTTGCTCCACCACACCCAATCCTGGGATTACAGGCATGTGCCACCATATCCACGCTCTGTGGCCAGCTCAGCAGACCCGGGGTCAGGGCCAGCATGTCATGTGGTGCCTCCCTGGTCCCTGCGTTTGCCTAAGCAGGTGTTTAGTCTGCTGAGCTATCTCACAGGCCCCTAGAGCTAGCTTTGGGTAACTCCTTTTTCTTTTTTTAAATCACAATAAACAGCCCCTTGGGCCAGCCAGGTAGGTCAGCAGATTAACGCACCTGCTTAGGCATGGTGCAAGCGGAGTTCAATCCGTGGCATGAGGTGCCATCCCTGCACCCCAGGGTGCACTGAGATGGCAATTGAGACTGGGCATGGTGGCATGCACCTATAATCCTAGCACTTGGGAGGCTGAAGACAGGAAAATCACTACAAGTCCAATTTGTGTAGTGAGATCCTATAGAAACCCTGCACACCCTATACCAAACACGTACATACATACCTACACATAGAAACATACATGCATACATACATACATACATACACATAGATACATACATGCATACAAATGGCCTCTTTTGATTGGGTCAGCAGCAAGCAAGCAGTCCTGGACATGTGAATGTGACTGGCTAGTAACAGTACTTTACGTGGAAAGTAGGTATTGTGAATACTGCTACTTTACAGATGAGGTAATAGCAGCCTTGGCTATCATTGCTTTGAGGACTTTCCATTTTAAGCCTTTTTGAGAGGAACATACAGGTTCACAGCAAGTTGCAGGAGCAGCACAGCGGCCCCCTTCATTCTCGCCAGGGTCCCTCAGGGGCTCTGGCCACTCCTCGGGTGCACACTCAGGGTGAGTCAAGCCTGGCTGGATCCACTGGGGGGCTTCGCTCAGGATAAAGGAATACAGAGCTATGCAGCGGTGCTCCGGAGAGGCAGTGCGAATCTGACTGGAGATTTATGAGATAAGACAATAACTGAGATTTGCTGACATGCTCGGCAAAAGGAACAGGCCCTGCCCATGCAGTTCCTGGCAATCCTGACCTGCAGAGCCGCCAACGCTCCCTGGTCCTCAGATCTGATAAAGAGGCTCTGGGCTGCGACAAGCTTACAGCAGGCACCTCTGGGCCTTGGGTGATGAAAGGCTTTTCTGTCACTCCCAGCTGTCAAGGTTCCTCAGCACACCCCCCCCCGCGCACCCCCCACCCCGCATTCCGCGGCCAGCAGAGCTCCATGGCCTGCACTACCCCCCGCCCCTTCTCTCCGGCTTGTGAACTTGGAAAGCAAAAAGAGCTCCCACATTTCTTGCTACACTATTTATTGGATGGGAGTAATTTCATCAATCATGAACAACTTTCCCTGAGAACCAGTTCCCAAGAAAGACGAAACCCGATCCTCCCCTTATGAGCCTGATGTTGCTCACAGGCCACGCAGTCCGTAGTCCACATGACTACGGTGATACTTTCCAAATGCTCCACGAGTGTCGCCTTCTTTTCTGTTGGGCATGACGCCCTGTGGGCCCAAAGCCCCTCTAGGAAAGTTAAAGCGACGGAGCTCCCGTCGCTGCCCCAGCTGTGCTGTCCTCCCTCCTGCTGCCCTCTGCAAGGCACAACTTGTGTGTGGGGAAGGACACCTTGGGTGGCTGCTGTGCCCTAATCTCTTCCAGGGTAGGTGGCACATCCCCACTTGTGGGCCGAGGAAGTGCGGGTAATGGCAAACACAAAGAATGCTTGTTTCCTTTAAAAAAAATAAAAAGAGAAATGTTCTCTCTGACCCCCACTAAAACAAAAACCTTCACAGAAAAAAAGCTCCCGGTTCAGCTGCAACAGGGTGAAAGGTTAAACGTGGACTGCGGAGTAATATAGACGCGGTTTCTTGGTTTTCTGGTGGGAATACTTAACAACCTAAGTATGTTTCCCTAGGAGGTAATCTATTATATTTTGTCCAATTTCTTCCTCCAAGAACTGAATCAATTCATGATGTAATGCCCACGGGAGAACAATCTTTTGGAAACACAGTATCTTTCTGGGGACAAGGTTGAGGAAAACATCTTAATATTGTTACAGCTTTTGGCCTGGTGGTAACAGCTCTTTGCTCATGGATGGCAGAGGAGGAGAGGGAAAATGTCAAAAGGACACTTGCCCCCGTGCTGAGGAGAAGCCTAGGACTGTTTTCTCCTTCTGGAGACTCACAGGACACAAATCCACCTGGACATTCACAGGACAGCTGTGGGATGCTGGGCACGTATTTTAGGAATTAGTTGAGAGCGCTGCTTGTTCAAAGAATTGGCACCACCCGACTGAATGCAGCCGTCCTGAAGTCTCAAGTTAAACTGAGATTCTTCTGGATTGCCCTCTGCTCCCAAGCTGCCTCTCTCCAAAGGTATATATATTAGAGAAAAAAAGTAAATTAACACTCATCATTCAGGCGCAACCTCTGAGTACCCTGGAGAGAGTGTGGAGGATGTTAGAGCAGTCGATTTCAGGGGCTCAATTGCACTTCGAAGGGAGCTCCCAGTGGCCTGACTTCCATAAGCGCGGAGGTGCAGGAAGCTGGAGGAGGTGGCTGTGGTAGTGAAATAAGGCAGCAGCTCAGCCTCCGAAGGCCCCAGACTTCAGGCTGCTGCATCCCTTTTCTCTGGTTGTCTCGTGTGCAAGACGGGAACAATACGACCTCACTCTCTGCTCCATGTTACGAGGACACACAGTGTCTGACAAGGATGTGTTCCTTAAGTGTGGGTTATAAAAGAAAGAGGAGGGACCAAGCTTCAACTGAGGGGCCGCCCCTAGGTAATGCCTTTACAGAGAAGGTGGGTCATTTCCCTGAGGGGAAAGAAAGCTGCAGTGGGAAACACTTCAGAGGCTGCAGCCTGATATGAAGTCAGCTAGTCCTGAATTTAAAATAAAGTTTACACCAGGCGTGGTGGCGCACACCTGTAATCTCAGCACTTGGGAGGCTGAGGCGAGAGGACTGATGTGAGTTCAAGACCAGCCTGGGCTATAAAAGTGAGTTCAAGGCCAGCCTGAACTGCACAGTGAGACCCTGACTCAAAAAGACAAATAAATAAATAAATAAATAAATAAATAAAATATGTAATATAACCATTGTTAAATTTAAACAATAAAAATATTAAATTAAAAAGAAATATTATTAGACACCATAAAAAAAGAAAATCTGTAACATATGCATTGTTGTATGTTACCATTTGTGTCTTGTTTTCTATTCTTGCTTTTGTTTTTACTCTTTAAAATAAAATAAAATTGAATTAAAGAAAGAAAAAAAATAAAAAAATAAAATATATGTCATCTGTTCCTAGGACAGAAATGCTAAAGAGTAGTCATTCTACACTAAAATAATAAATAAATAAATAAATAAATAAATAAAATTAAGCTTACTTAAGTAAGTAAAAGAAGTAGAGTATGGATAAACCAGTGTTCCAATTATTCCCATCTCACTCAAAGAAGTCTATGCACTCACAACATTACAGTTGGAATATAAAGAACTTACAATGTTTTTGTTTTGTTTTGTTTTGTTTTGTTTTTGGCGGTACTGGGGATCGAACTCTGGACCTCGCGCTTGCCGAGCAGGCATTTCTGGTGCTGAGCTATCCCCTCAGCCCCAGAATACTTTTCAACTGAAATGTAAGAACCCCCTGTGCCCAGATATTTCCAGACCCCTCCCTGTATCCTGAGTCTCACACCCAGCATTTCCATCTCGCGTGGGCTAGGCCTCCACAACCCCCCTCACCCACTCGTGAAAAACCACAATGCCTACGGAGCCCCACTCTAGGGTGACATTTGTCTGGAACATGCCAGGCAGGCTGGCTTGTAGGCACAGAGCAGGGCCTCACAGTGCTGGGCAAGTAGAAATCTTGGCCTCCGTGTGCAAGGGACGCGAGATGAGGCAGCGTTTCACCTGCCCTGCTTCTTGTGTGGAAAGGCAGCAGCCCCTGCAGCTAACCCAGGGCTTACTCCCTTCCACTCACACATGTGCTCGATACTGGTCATGGAAACAACTGAACAGAACCGGGATTTTATGTTTCCAACATGTGACCTGGTTAGTCTTTGCAACCACTACAGGGACAGACTGCCTGGGTCACAAATTTGTTTCCACCACGTCTTGGTGAAGACATAAACCAAGAGCCCAGTGCTCACAGGTAACCATATCACAAACTCAAAGCTACCATTATGATTAATAATGGACCTATCTTGCCCAGGTTACGGTGCATTACAGAATGAATGATCCTGATCATGTAGAATATTTTCTTTACCATAGATGCTGGGGGCAGGGGCGGGGAGAGACTTAACAACCGAAGTGGGATTGGCTGGGGTCAGTAATGTTGAAGGCTGGATTATAAAGGAGCCATTGATGTTTCACAGAGTGGATTCTTGCAGGGGGGCATAGAAGGCAATTATCAAGGGGGTTTTGGTACATATTTTCTAGGTCTGATAGTCCTAGAATTCTCAGATTCTTCGTGGCCTCTAAACGTATAAGTGCTTACATTTACCCATTTATCACTCTTCAGGGACCTCTGTCGAATGTATTTATGTTGTTATTATTATCAAAATTCACTTCTAAAATATTGGCAAAGAGTAATCTATTTAAAAGTAGTGCCGCAAATGCAATTCTTTAAGACAGATCTCTCACTTTTAAGGGAAAAAAATATCCCACCTGCAAGCTGTAAATAAGCACACTGATTTTTCCCCATGGTATTTGCTTTGGCTGTGACCTATCCTAATATTTCGTTGAACAAGGGCTAAAAATTGTCAAACCAAATTCTTGTTTGAGAGCTGAGCTCTACTGCCAGTTTGAGAGAAACACGCATCCAGGTTTAGGGAATATGTTTTGTTTGTTTTGGCGATGACATAGGGCAGAACAGTTTCCATCCCATTCGAATGCATTCAAGAGAGCTTGAAATATTGCACAATAAAAGTCATTCATTATATCTGTCTCCTTTCCCTTCCAAAAACAAAAATGGCTGCCTGGTTCCAAATCTACACAGGGGGCAGGAAGCAGGGAGGCCTAGGGTCACTGGAAACCACCCAAAACTAATACCAGGTTTTTCAGGTCTGAGTTAGGGGATACAGTGCTTCTGAAATCTTCATTCCCAATTCATACTTAAAACAAGAAAAGAAGAATGTTGTCTTGCATCCTGGTGCTGTTATGAAGTTAGAATTGGACACACTGCATGTCTTCCATGTTAGGTATAAAATCCCACATTTCATGCTAAAATCTGGCAGCTGAACACAACTTATTTGAGCTGAAAAATTCTCTTACCCATTTTCTATATAAACTTTCAATTACTGACATCGATGACATTCTGAAAGAAAACATTGTAAGTTCTGTTTGAAACAGACACTTGGAAGATCTATTTTTGCAAATAGCTGATGCTACTTAGGAATTATTTCATATTCCTAAACTGAGAGGCAGAGAGAGAGAGAAAAAAAAAATTTAGCATTTATCTTATTTCAACAAGAATCCTGGATATTACAGCAGTGGGAATGTAGTTTGAATTTGAATGGCAAAACCAAAAGTGCTCCTATCAAATCACTATGATTACAGAATATTATGAAGGTGCCATGACTATTTTTAAGGAAGAATTTTCTTATTTTTTTATTTTATTTTTTTTCTTGTTTCAGAACTTTTGTTTGTTTATTTATTTTTATGGCCGGCTCAGCCTACCCTGAGGGCAGGGCTGGCGCAGCATGTGGTGCCGGGCATTGAGCCTCGGTCCCTGAAGCTGCCCAAGGTTTCCCAAGCAGGTGCTTTAGACCACTGAGCCATCTCGTCAGGCCCAAGGAAGAATTTTCTTGAAGCAAAATTTAAGTGGGTGATAAGGGCATGAAAATAAAATGTTGGCAGTAGTAAGCAGATGTCACAGTTGCCTTGAAAGAGCCTGAAATTCATACACGCTTATGGGTTTGGAATTTTACAACATCCGTATAATTTAAATGTTCTTCTATCACATCAAGCCCAAAACATCAGTTGTTTATGCCACGGGAGACCACTTTTATGCACCATGTAAACTGAGCAAATTTAGTCCAGTTGGATGCTTTCAACCAGTGAGAAAAGAAGATTTAAGAATTAGCTGTCTCTGGGGCTGGGGAGATAGCTCCGAGGCACAAGTGCCTGCTGGGCAAGTGCAAGGTCGTGAGTTTGAACCCTGGTCCCACAAAAAAAACAAACAAAAAAAAAGAATTAGCTGTCTCTGGCCACTGGAAATGTGATGGAATGCCAACCACCCCTCACAAAAACCAAACTCGTATTATCCTTTACTCTGTGTTCATTCATTTTCCTTTTTCCTATGTGATAGGATGTTTAAAGTACCAAAAAGTAGAAGCAGCTCCAGAAAATGTTTGAGTCCATTTCCTGAATGTTTCCAAAAACTTTTCTAATAAGTCACTGAGCTCAGAACTAGGCTAAGTGTGGTCTTGGTTGAAGCTGTGCAAAAAAAATATGAATTCACTGAACAACAATACTCACTTCTCATTCAAGGTATGCTCTGTAGCCTCTACCAGATTTATTTATCAAGGAATGTACCCACATGAGCATGCCCCTGTATTAGACAACTCAAAATCGCTAGGCTACAGTGTATTAGCAGGGAGTACACTGTGGAGCCAAACAAAAGCCATGCAATAAATCGAAGACAAAACTTTATTGTTTTGTATGTGCATTTATTATAATTTAATACCAATTCCATTCTCATGATCTAAGACTTCAAACCTCGACTCAAATCCTTCAGACATACTATAGAGATGTGGTACAACAAGAAACAGAAATGCATAAGCACTCAAGAAGTTTATTTATAGTGTTACATACAATTCACAACCTATAGTTTAATTTCAATTTTCAGCTTCATCCTTAATGGGGAAAAGCTAAAATATTTACACAAGATGACGCCGGCCTCTCTTTGCGGCCTCACCCCAGTGATTGGTTCTGAAAGGGCCTCTGAACAGATCTTAAACCTTGGACTCTGCTCCTCCAAACTCCAACCAGTGAACTCATTCGTGTCAGCTCTTTAGAAAAAAAGGAACTTGGCCTGATCTCAAGATGATGCCACGTGGAATGGTGACAGTTCTTGTTGCCCTTTTATAAACGTAACCTATATTCGGCCCCTTATAGAAAACAGGGGCACCTGAAAATGGTGACTGCATTTAGAGATGAATGCCTGGAATGTGGTAGCTGTTAGGTGTCTGCCTGGCAAATGTACTCACAAAGCCATACTCTGTCTCCCCGAGGTGACCTGGTACAGGGACATTTCCCCACATAAAGAAGGAATTCTCAAGTGCTAAGGTTTCTGAGTATGGAGTGGCATACTAAACCAGTATGGAGTTTTATACTAATTATAAATTATACTAATTATACCAGATTGTAATAATAACAAAAAAACCCTTTTATTTATGAGCCAGGTTTAAATATTCAGCAAACTTAACTTGATTCTTAACATACCTCAGTTTTCCTATAGCTATTTAGGGTGCAGAGTCCAAAAAGATGGCTCTGCAGGTGATGAATCTTAGTGACGCAGGGCCAGGGTTCTGAACCACCAGCTGCAGTGATCAGGGTGCAGCAGACAGGGCTGAGGGCACAGCGCCCCAGGGCAGCCGTGTTCCAGGCCCCATCTCAGAGCTTTTCCATACTGACTCCCAGCTTCCCTGGGAGGTCACGTGGGCCAGGTTTGCCGGAAGGCTCCAGGCAGCTTGGGTTGGCCAGCCTTTTGCTCTCCCCCAGAAACAGCTAAAAACCCCAAACCAGGATATAAATTCATAGTAAGAGTTTAAAGACTGTCAGCTAATGTGACCCTGGTACAGGAACAGATCTACAATATCATTCAGAAAGAGACCTACACAGATGAGGCCAAATGACTTCAACAGAGAGGCCAACATAATTCAATGAGGAATGGATAAGCCATTTAACAAAGGGTGCTACATAGTTTCCATTAAAAACAATGAATGCAGGCTGGAGAGACATAGCTCAGGGGTCTAATTACCTGCCTGGCAAGCGCAAAGAC
>PVJA010010605.1:10616-57101 GCA_004027025.1 Myocastor coypus | reverse complement strand
GGGGAAGAGGAAGAAGAAGAGGAAGACTATAGAAGCCAAATCTCTACTAGAGCTATATAACCAACTGATCATTCCCATCATAACATATATTTGATATCCTTACTGTCCAAATAAAATGACAAATTTGAGTTTGTAGCTCACCACATGGCTACTGCTTCTCTGCAATTTAGGAAGCATACTGAAATTCTACAGAGTGTAATTAAACTCTAAGAATGTTATAAGATGAGTTAAATTAGATGTAAGGTTAAATTACACAATATTCACTCATTTCCTGTTACAATCATTGATTAAATGTCAATCATTAATGCAAACGTAGGCTCCTAGATTTTATGAAAATTTGAGTTATTAAAAAGACACACATATTAGATTTTACTGACTACTAAAAAGCTAAAAAGGACTATACATGCTGAACTCAGAAGCATAGAAAGGAATTACTTCCTCTGAAGGTGGCAGTCAATAGGCAATTTATTTGGAAATAAGATGATTCTATCACCAATAAAGCAGCTACTACTAGTCACAGAAATGCAAGACTAAATGAGAAATTTAAGAAAAGGCCAAATTTAGTGAACTGGAGTGACTAGGAAAATATGTTGCTCATAAGAATGTAGAAACTTTTCCTATAACTTATTCATAGTTGGCAAATTGTACAAAAATCTAATTAGACAAGCTGATGTTCTTGGAAGAGATCTCAGACCACCTCATTACATTAACTCCATAAATTTGTTCTTTCAGAAATCCTCAAGCTGGCAGCTAATCATACGCAGGGTTTCTTGCTTTTTTGCATTCTGTAATTTCAGTGGCTGGAATTCTATTTTTACTGTGCATAGAAGTAAGTGAGCTAGAAAAATTTATTTAGCTTATAAACCATCACTGCACATCAGATGCAGATTTAGAATTAATGCAGTTAACATTTTACTATGATTTCTCAACAAGATATAAATGTGAATTTTATCTCCAATGCTCCTTAGTTTATGCAATGCGAGTATAATTTATGATATCAGTGTTATCTGCTTAGGGAGAAGATATTCATTCTAAAACATACAATTTAAATTTTAAGATTGAAAATGGTTTATAAATTTAGTTGTCTTAATCTCTTCCACATTTATGGATTTGGGCAAGTGCAGAGAGCAAATATGCAGCAGACTTGGAATAGATGTTCCTATCCTAATTAGGTACACAAGTGCTACATAGAAATAACATGTTTAGATGAATTTGATGAGGTACAGTACTATCTATTTTAAAATATAAGATTTTATCCAAAGAGTGCTTTATAAAATCTTAAAAAACAAGCAAAGAACGCCACAATCAATTGCTTGCATTGTCCTTCCTCTCCTCACATGCTTTCCCACTCTATTCCAATTTACCCTAACATACACACATGTGGCTCTGCGTAGATTTTTCTCCAATTTGCAATCCTGTTTCCGGTAACTGTGTAGCAACATTTTTGCTTATTCCACTTTATGCTGATTTATTTTCTTGCTAAAATACTTCAAGCAAGTGATTAATGCAATGGAGAGCATCTAAAACCTATATTTAAATTGTAAGAGGTTATCGGGTCCGGTCATCTTAAGAAATTAAAAATTGGAGGAAAGTGGCTAGACATGAACATAGAAATTACTTCCATTAAGAACTAGTATCTGTCAAAATCAAGCTTATGATTCTGAGAAGAGTCATTCAAAATGTGATTTAAAGGTAAATAGTCTATCAGCATAATTTGAAATACTATGTGAAATTCATAGAATTGCTTTAAGTTATGACTAAATTATTTAAGACGTTTCCTTTGAAGCCTAATTTGCATCCCTAAGTGATACTAATAATCGACAAAGATATTTGCAGTTAAACTGCATGTATATCATTAATGTGATTTGAAGGGGAAAAAAAGCTACCAGGATATTCATACATTAAAATCAAAGCCTTATTTAGTTTATGCACCACACAAAAATATTAGGGGGAAATTGAAGAAAAAATTTTACAAGTTCAACATTATAGTGACTTATTCAGATTAAAGATGGCTCATAGATTCCTTAAAGGACTTGGAGCATGGTACTAGTGGGGAGGATAAGATTTAAATATGTAGTCTTACTTGACTGAGTGAGTTATAGAAATAGTAAGTTGTAAAAAATATAGAAAGACTACAAAACCTTTTGGAAAGTTCAAATGAACTGTGTGTACATGTATATATAAATAATATAAATGAGCATAAAATGTGGATATTAAAATAAACACTTAACATTTAGATCAAAGGACCATGTTACTTCAGAGACAAAAACAAATTGTTAATCACTATGTGATGAGAGAGAAAGTTTTACACAGATTACATTAAAGTAGTAAACCATAATGTAAGCTTGTTCAACTCAAAATGCTCAGAAGATTATAAATCTGAGGTGATGGAATATTCATTATAAGTTTTGAAACTGAAAATATACTATAAATGGGAATTAAAATTTATATATAATCTATATATTCTGATATAAGACTTAGGCATATTAAGTCTTCTGTGAATGTATTAATTTTTATACTTAACTTTATAAAACATTCAGATTACACACCACTGTGTAAGTGACATCTATAATTACTGGCAATTAAGCTATCTCCTTTTCTTTTTTTTTTTTTTTGTCTTTTTGAGACAGGGTCTCGCTATGCAGTTCAGGCTGGCCTTGAGCTCACTTTTGTAGTCTAGGCTGGTCTCGAACTCGCACCAATCCTCCTGCCTCAGCCTCCCGAGTGCTGGGATTACAGGCGTGAGCCACCACGCCCGGCTAAGCTATCTCCTTTTCAACCACTCATGGTATAGAGTAACACAACCAGTGTTACTACTCACAAGTTGTCAGTTAGCTTGAAACTTAATGAATGTTGAGTTAGAAGAAAATATTATTTTTATAGGTGTGACTAGCATTTTTGAGTTATAAGACTGTCATTTATGAGTCACTTTAAGTCAAAATTCCCAGTGATAGCTGTAGAGGAATCCTTAAGCACAAAGAAAAGGAAGAAAATACTTAAGTTATTAAAAGATGATGCTGTATTTGAGGATTGTGATTGGCCATGCTAGGCTGGCCTGTCTGACGGCTTTCCCTTAAAGAGACAAAAGAGAACAGCTTCCTTATGGTTATTAAAATGAATATTTTAATTATTATTTTTGTTAAAGTAGTATGCTATTACTGGTTTGAAATGAAGAATCCATAAAACATTTTGATTAAGTGCACTAAAATTGAGTTTCTACAGTTAATGTATGAACTGAATTAGAATTTATTGAAGATAAAAATGTCACTTTAGATATGTGATAATTCCTGCAGTCTCAAATGAATGGTAATATCTCTAATGGATGATAAAAGATTGAGTCCATTTTAAATAATAACTCATGTAGTTTAGAAGCAATTGACCAAGTAGAAAAGGTCTTTGTTTTTAATACTTCTGACTTTTTCTATAAATGAAATAGATTGATAGTATAAATATAGAACTAAGTAATAAATAATTATCTTGCTCCTCAAATCCTTATCTTATTTTTCAGTGATTTATGATTTATAAAAGTAAATCCCTCAAATTATTATCTTTATCAGTATGAGAAAACCAAATACAATTCCACACCTCCTTTACCTACCTAATTTTTAATATTGCTAACCTAGTTTTTATTGTTGTTCTCATTTGTTTGTTTGTTTTTCTGAGACTGAGTTCTCACTGTGTAGTATAGCCTTGATCTCACTTTATAACCCAGGCTGACCTCGTACTCATGGCAATCTTCTTTCCTCAGCCTCCTAAACACTGGGATTACAGGCCAGTGCCACCACAACTGGCCAGAAAATTCATTTTAACTGTGTTTAATTTTTAAATTTAGAAGGGAATTCCATACTCTTGAACTTGCCCAAGTATAAATTCGATATCTTATCATTTTTAAGAGTCTTTAGTCTTTATGAGAGGTTTAAATTAAAGAAAAAAAAAACTTGAGAAGATAGTAGAAAATTTCAATGTACCGTGCATTCAGTATATCTATTATTAATATTTCATGTGTATATTGCCCACTTTTTGCTATTAACCTTTTTCAGTAAATGGAAAAATTTTCAACATTCTCTATGATCTCCAAAGTTCATTCTTGACCAGTGTTGCTATTTTTCCCTTTTATGGGGTGTGATGCTTCCTATCATCTAAATTCCATATGAATAAATTCCTTTAGAATGGTAACAGTTGACACATAATGGTTTGTGAACAAATATTTTCCAATTGGAACGCATTGAATGAATAATGAATTTTTTCCATATTGAGGATTAAGCCCAGAGAATACTCAGGCCCATTGCCTGTCATATTTACTTATTTGTATTGTTTTGAGAAAGAGTCTCCCTAACTTGCATAGGAGGGCTTGGACTTTGCAATCTTCTTGCCCCTCAGTCCTCAGAGTATCTGAGATTATACCATATCAGCTTAAGTAATATGTTTTCCATCCCAGTGACCTGAAATAAATTATATATATATATATATATATATATATATATATATATATATATATATACATTCTTTTTTGCTTACTAGGTGAAAAATGCTGTACTAGGTGCTTTAGGTGAAGCAAAGATGAAAATCTTGAAGCTATGTAACCACTTTTTCTTTCTCTCATCTTACATCAACCTTAAAGAACTGAAGATATGAAGAGTGTGGTGTTGATAACAAACATAAATGTTTGACCATCATATGACAACTCTTAGTTTGTTCCGTGATACAATACATTTAGCATGCTTTTATTCCATTTAAGATTTGATCCCATTCAATCCAGCTATCCCCCTTCTGGGAATTTTCCTAGAAGAACGGAAAACATCATATCATGGCGATATTTTTGCACCTATGTGGATTTTATTGATGCTTTTCCAATATCACTTGTCAGTTTAATTGTCACTACTCATTTTCAGACTGTTTAATAACTTTTTACAGCTTTGATAGTAGTTTTGCTGTCATATTAATGAAATCTTCCTCTGTCTTTCTCTGTTCTTCCTTACATCGTGCTTGAATATAAGTATAAAAACACTGCTTAGGAGAAAATTTTTTTCTATTTCCCATATCTCTTGAAAAATATTGACCCTAGTGTTGTTTTCTCCTCATTACCCACTGCCATCTTCTGTCTTTTTCATATAAAAATGTAATTAAAATTACATTATGTGAAAGGCATTATCTGTTTAGGGATTACAAGACTAAGTACTCTGAAACTATCACTGCTCAAATTGGTCTACACGTGGGGCTGGCCTGATAGCTTAGCATATTAAAGCACCTGCTTAAGCAGAGTACAGTGGCCAGAGTTCAGTCCCAAAGCATGTTGTGCCAGCCATAGCACTGGCACGTGATGAGATGGCAACTGAGGCGGGGTGTAGTGGCACGTACCTATAATCCCAGCCCTTGGGAGACTGAAAATAGGAGAATCACTACTAGTCTGACCTACATAGTCAGGCCCTGTACACCATGTTGTAAATACAGAAAAAAATAAAAAATACAAAAACATCTCCACTGCTGGTGGGAATGTAGACTGGTGCAACCATTATGGAAATCAAAGTGGAGGCTCCTTAAAAAACAAAGACTAGGGTCTGGGGAGATAGCTCCGAGGCACAAGTGCCTGCTGGGCAAGTGCAACGTCGTGAGTTCGAACCCTGGTCCCACAAAAAAAAAAAAAAAAAAAAGACTAGAAATCCCATTCAATCCAGCTATCCCCCTTCTGGGAATTTTCCTAGAAGAACTGAAAACATATCATGGTGATATTTGTGCACGTATGTTTATAGCAGCACAATTTGTGATAGCCAAATTCTGGAAACAATCAAAATGTCCATCGGAATGGATGAAAAAGATGTGGTATTTTTATACAATGGAGTATTGCACAGTTATAAAGAATAATAAACTCAAAGCCTTCATATAAAAGTGGATGTAATTCAAAGATATATTCATAAGTAAAATAAAACAGACCCTAGTGTAAGAACTCAAAAGAAGAAAAAAATGGAAAGGTATAACACAGTTAAATGGAAAGCGAGAACTTAAAGATTAAACAATGAAGAGAGAGCAAGGAGGAAAGTTTTGAAACATAGCAGGGACAAAATAATGCATTTATATATACAAGATGGTTACGAAAATGGTTCTAAGAATCTCCAACAAGATTTTGAAACTAGAAGCTAACTGCTAGAATTCTCACCCTGACTAGGTATATATGCTGATAACTGTGAGCTAAGAAACTACACTGAGGATAGCAATGTGTAATACTAAAGCCATGCTTGAAATACCTTTCATTTTGGTCTTCTAAGTCTGTGCTGCTTCTATTGTCATATCGATTATTGCTACATACTTTCTCAAGTAAAATGTTTGCTTAAAAAATTAATGAAAGAGAATAACAGACAAAAAAATCCATAAGATTAACTGGCTACAATTTTGTATATGGTTAGATTTTTAAATTTTTGTGTAAAAATGTGCAATTTTTATCACATTCTATAGGGATTTATTAGAATATCAAAGATTGATGGAAAATCCAATTCCGCGCTAAGTCTAAGGCACTTGATATTCAGAAAGACAGTACTGTTAAGCTCAAGTATCTGCTATAGAGCAATAGTATCACTAAACTTCTCTTCTGGAGGGTTAACAACTTAAGTTTGCAGACCAGTACATAGGTGAACCTGTACTGTAACATCCTACAACTCAGTGGTGTCCCAACTTTTCTGTTCAAGGAGATTATGGAGCCACAGAGGAAAGGGATTGATGATGTATAATGTGCCTAAGGAGAGTCACCTAGAGAGAAAACATTCTCTTAGCCTTTCAAAGAGAGCAAATTGGCCAAATAATGGCTGTGGCTCATCCAGATGGTTGACACTAACAAATGCTGTACAAAATGCTGCAAGTTGTTTTCAAGGTAAATCCTGAGGGGATTTGACTGACCTTGTTACATACAAAAGTTAGATATTTTTGTTGTATAGGTCATGCTTTAACTTGATCTTAATCACCAGCAGAAAAAGTCTAACCATGAAGTATAAAAAGTAAAACCAAATTGATATGCTGAGCTGTAAAAGGCTTAAGTCAACTGTTTTCAACATTGCCCTTAATCCCAGGTTCACATGCCTAAATACCCAACCTCTCTTCAAAAGCTTCACTTATGCCTAAGGGCTTAGGGGACATGTACACACAGTCCATAGTGCAATTCTAACAATAATAAAAAAAAAAACCTAAGTGTGGAGTATGTTGGAACTATATTATATTTTTATGTCACATCTCAAATTCTTTTATGATAATATGTTATAAAAACAGCATAGTAGTCTTTCTCAATCTAGGTTCTTACAGTCTGTACATCTTATCACCTTACAAAGCATTCTGGTTGATTTTTATAACCTCTATTCCAGCCCAGTAATTCTTTAACTCTTTGTAAAATGCAAGTAGTTTCTAATTCTGGCTGGTAGTATCTTTCACTACCAGAATTTACTTTTTGTTTCTCTAAGAAAGTACCACTGCTATGGTTTATATCTGGTTGTCTCCACCAGAGTCTCATGTAATTCATGAGGTGCTCACTGTTTGAGGATCAAGTTGAGGCTTGAAAGGTGGGGCCAGAAAAATGAAAAACCCACTACACTGACAGCATGCGCCTCCCTACATATTCCCCCAAGCCTGGTGGCCTCTCTTGGAGGTATGGAGCAGAACGTCCTGGGAAAGACATAGCATAGTCTTGCTATGTAATTCAGGCTCCATTAAACTATGAAACCCTTAATAACTGAGCTAAATAAACCTTTCCTTCCTTAAGCTTGAGTGTCTGATATTCATCCCAGCAACAACAGAAGAGTAACTAAGACAGCCACTTTTCATCATTTTCAAATTCTTGTGGATACTGTGAAATTTGTCCATTTTTATTCAAAAGACTAAGCATCATGATTTAATAACAAGTTCTAACAAGTTCTGGTTAATATATTGAGAGTTGTTGTCTGTAATTACTTACTCAGAATACAAGATATAAGTATATCATTGTTCAAATAGTATCAACATAAATCTTTCTTTCAATGACCTAAGAGAGATTAGTATTAGAATGATCATAAATATATTATAAACATACTATATATAATATATAATATAGATAATTATAATATATAGATAATAGTATATATAATATATATAGATAATTATAATATATATAACTTTTCTCTTTGTTCTTGTCTCCATTCTCCCAATCATCTGAAGTCTCTTCCCATTTTACAATATCTACAGCACATTTTAAGTTTTATTTACTCTTTCAGCTTTGTGCAATAGGGAAAAAACATGGTCTTTACAAATGTACATCTAATTTATTTCACTTACAAGTATGATCTCAGGTTGCATACACTTACTTGTAAAATTCTCAAGATTATAGTGCTTTATGGCTAAGTAGCAATCCATTATAATAAAAGAGCACTTCTGCTTTACCCATTCCTTGGTTGATGGATATTTGGGTTGTTTCCAGTATCTAGTTACAATAAATTGTGCTGCTGTAAACATAGGTACGCATAACTGGGAATAGAACCATAGGTGAAATAACTGAGTCAAATGGAACTTTGTGTGTATGTGTGTGTGTATATGTGAGAGAGAGAGAGAGAGAGAGAGAGAGACAGAGACAGAGACAGAGACAGAGACAGAGACAGAGTCTTGCTATGCAGTTTAGGCTGGTCTTGAGCTTATTTTGTTGCCCAGGCTGGCCTCAAACTCACATGAATCCTCCAGCCTCAGCTTCCCAAGTGCTGGGATTATAGGTGTGCACCACCACGCCCAGCTGGAACTTTCAATCCTAGCTTTTTGAGAATATCTACACTGATTTCCACAGTGATTGTACCAGTCTATACTCCACCAGCAGTGGAGAAGGCTTTTTTCCCCAAAGCCCATCAGTAATTGTTACTGGTTGATTTTTTGATAATAATCAACCTTTCTAGGATGATAAGGAATCTCAGTGTTGTTTTAATTTGTATCTCTGAAATGACCGTGTATGTTGAACATTTTTCATATATTTATTTACCATTTGTATTTCTTCATTTGAAAAGTATGTATTCATCTCAGATGCTCATTTCTGGATTGAGTCTTTGCATTTGCAAAGTCTAATTGTTATGGATTCTGTTATGGTTTATGTCTAGTTGTACCCCCAAAGCCTCATGAAATCATGGAGCGGGAACTTCTAGAGTTTGAGACTTACTTGAAAGATTATCCACTCGTATTACATGTTTTATTACAGATGGGATTATGGTCTGAGTATTGCTGAGACCATGGGTATGGCCTGAGGCAGTTAGGCTAAGGCAAAGAGCCTGATGTAATGTAAAAAGAGGGACAGAGAGACAGGCTCGCGCTGTTGCTCTGCTGCCCTGTTTGGGTGGCTGCCTCTGTCACCATTGTTGTTGTTCCGCCATCATGAACTGCTGCTCTCTGACATGTGCCACTCAGCCTTGGAGCCGGCTGAATATGGACTGAAACCTCCAGTAACTGTGAGCTAAATAAACCTTTCCTTTCTTCATTTTGTGTGGCGGGTATTTGTCTCAGCGACAAGAGAAAAATAACTAAGATAGGTTCTATATATGTTCTTGACAGTAGCTTTTTATCTGAGGAAAAGCTGGCAAACATTTTCTTCTCATATTGTGGGTTATCCTTTCATGCTTTTGGTAGTTTCTCTTGCTGGACAAGAGATTTTTAGTAAGATAAAACCCCAGTTGTTGATTCTTTGTGATAGTTACGTGCAATCAGGGGTTCATTCATAAAGTATTTGCCTACACCAATGTCTTCAAGAACTTTATCTACTGTATCGTCCATCAGATTTAATGTTTCTATATTCATATTTAGATCTTTGATCCATTTCAAGTAGAGTTTCATGCATGATGAAAGATATGGGCCCAATTTTAATATTTAGTATGTGCAGAGCCAGTTTTTCCTGTACCCTTTATTAAGAAGATGTTGCTAATTCCAGTGAATATGTTTGTCACCTTTGTCAAAGATAAGGTGTCAGAGTATGTCTCGAGTTGATTCTACATCTTCTAATCTGTTCCACTGATCCTCAGGTTTGTTTGTTTATTTTACCTGTACTACATTGTTTTTATCATGGTAGCTGTATACTATAATTTCAAGTTGGTGATTATAATTCCCTATACCTTGACTTTGTTGCTCAGAATTGCCTTTTCTATTCAAGGTCTCTTGTGGTTCCAAATATATTCTACAGTTATTTTCTCTAATTGATGAGATAAGCTGCTGGAATTTTGATCAGAATTGTGAAAATATTAATGTCTACATGAATGTTTTGGTCATCATTTCTACTAATTTTCTTTTACAGTGTTTTTCTTTATATGTGCATCAGAGATAACTTATTGTTTCTTTCATTCTTTTTTAATTTTAATTTTAATTTTTATTGCATTTTACAAGTGATAACAATATGAGAGTTTCAAAACATGTTAGTAGCACATTCGTGATAGTAGAGACAGTGCATATTGTTATCCTCCCAAATGTTACACAGAGCACAGGATGCAGACATGACAAATTTCCTAATCAATATTGGTTCTGAAGCAGGGGGGAACAGCACAAGAAGAAGAGAAGAAAAAGTTTTCTTCTCTTTGAACTAGGAGGAAGTAGTTACATATACAGTCCAATGTTTCATAATTGCAGTGGGTTATCAGTGAAACTGGCAATGTTGAAACTTGATGATTTAAGCCTCTTACAGCTCATCATACTAATCTAGCTCTGAATTTTATGCCTCATAATTAAGCTTTTCTGTTCGGGGATCAAGTGTAATCCAAAGCAAGACCTGTCTAACAAAACTTTCATCATTTGTACTTTGCAGGGTCATATCTCCTCAGGATTAACTTTGGAACCATGTGCAGTGCTTTGTAGAACTCTTGTCAGTGTCAGCCATCGGGACGAGTCACAGCCAATGCTTGACCAGTTTGCTCTCTGTGAAAGCCTGAGAGAGCATATTCTCACCCAACGACTTTACCTAGACACACTATACTTCACTCATCCCTTTCTTCTGAGGTGCCATAATCTCTTTGACCAGAAAAATTGGGAAATCCCTGAGTTATAGGATGTTACAGCATATAGCACAGGTTGGCTTATGTCCTGAGTGATCATTGACCTTGAATAGCTAGAGCCAAAAGGATGTGTATCCTCATAGCCTTTCTTTTTCTCCAATTTTTGATCTGTTAACTTACATTCTCTACCCTCCAGTAGAAAAGCTTCATGACACAATTACTTCCTAACATAGATAATTGAGCTCAACCTCATTGCCTTTCTAAATATCATACATCTTAGATTTAGCTTTACATTGTTATTTTCCTTCAATCAGTGATCTTCTCATAAATCTCTACAGATTGTGGTGAAAGCAGTTACACATTTTTACACAGACATTAAGAAATCTAAGGATGTACAAAATTATAGCCTATCAAGCCTATGGTATTTTGCCTAGTCTCTCATTCTCATTTTCTACCCTTTTTTAAAAATCTTTTTGTTAACCAGTCATTTACTTGAGAGGGAGTATAGCATTAACTGAGTTTACAATAGAAGCAGGACACATCTGAAAGTCCCAAATGACACATTCCAAGTGTAGTTTTAGTGTTGCTTCAGAAATCTTTGATTTCCATTCAGCTGTGTTATGCCTTTCCATTTTTATTTCTTTTTTAGATTTCTTATACTAGGGAGACTATACAATATCGACAAATGTAGGTCTGGTTTATTTTATGATCTTCCAGTTTATCATTATTTATAGCTGAGTAATATTCCATTGTATAAAAATACCACATCTTTTTTAACCATTCTTCAAATGATGGGCATTTTGGTGGTTTCCAATATTTGATTATTACAAATTGGGCTGCTATAAACATCGATGCACAGATATCACTATTGTATGATGTTTTCAATTCTTCTGGGAAAATTTCCAGTAGGGGGATAGCTGGATTGAATGGGATTTCCAGTTCTAGTTTTTTAAGGAGCCTCCACACCACTTTCCATAATGGTTGCACCAATCTGCATTCCCACAAGCAGGGGTGAAGTGTTCCTTTATCTCCACTGCCTCTCCAACCATTTGTTGCTGGTTGATTTCTTTATGATGGCCACTCCTTCTGGGGTGAGATGGTATCTAAGTGTTGTTTTAATTTGCATTTCGCAGATGGCTAGCAATGTGGAGCATTTCTTCATGTATTTATAGACTTGCTGAATTTCTTTCACTGAAGAGTATGTGTTCATCTCAGATGCCCATTTTTGGATTGGGTCTTTGAATTTTGGGACCCTAATGGTTTTCAGTTCTTTATTGATTCTAGATAGAAGACCTTTGTCTGAGTTCTTACTAATTCAAATCTTTTTGAAATTTGTGGGTTGTCTTTTCACTCTGTTGACAATTTCTTTTGACTTGCAAAAACTTCTTAGCCAGAAGAAGTCCCATTTATTTATGCTTTGAAGTGTTAAATGTGCATTTTTATTTTTGTCCGTGAATTTTTCCCCTACCCCAATATCTTCAAGATTTTCTCCCACTTTATCTTCCAGCAGATTTAATGTTTCACTTTTAATATTTAGATCTTTAATCCATTTCGACTTTAGTTTAGTGCATGGTGATAGACTAGGGTTAAGTTTTAGTTTTCGGCATGTAGAGAGTCAATTTTTCCAGTACCATTGGTTAAAGAGCTATCTTTCTTCCAGTAAATGTGTTTGGCTCCTTTGTCAAAGTTAAGATGGCTAAGGAAAAAAAAAAAAAGTTAAGGTGGCTGAGTGTGTTTGTATCTTCTTCTGCTTCTTCTAGCATATTCCACTGATCCACAGGTCTTTTTTTTTTTTTTTTTTTTTTTTTTTTTTTTTTTTTTTTTTTTTTTTTTTTTTTTTTTTTTTTTTTTTTTTTTTTTTTTTTTTTTGCCAGTACCGTGCTGATTTTATTACTGTAGCTTTGTAGTATAACTTTAAGTCAGGAACTGCAATACCTCCTGTTTTACTTTTGTTGCCCAGAATTGTCTTTGCAATTCTGGCTATTTCTAGGTTCCAAATAAATTTTAGGAGTGATTTCTGCAGTTCTGTGAGGTCTGTTGATGGTGTTTGGATAGGAATTGCATTAAATCTGTATAACAACTTAGGGAGTATGACCATCTTCACAATGCTGGTTCTTCCTATTCAGGATCAGGGAATATCTTTCCACTTTCTGAGATCTTCTAGGATCTCTTGTTTTCAGAGTACCATAGTTTTCATTAAAAAAAGTCTTTTACTTCCTTAGGTTAATTCCTAAGTATTTAATTTTCTTTGGTGCTATCATAAAAGGTACAGTTCCTCTAATATCTTTCTCAGTGTGTTTGTTATCTGTGTAGAGGAATGCTATTGACTTTTGTGTTTCAACTTTGTAACCTGGAATGCTACTGAATTTGTGTATTAATTCCAGTAGCTTCTTGGTGGAGTTCTTTGGGTCTTCCAGTAGATTATCATGTCATGTGCAAATAATGAGTTTTACTTCTTCTTTACCTATTCTTATTCCTTTTATTTCTCTTTCTTCTCTAATGGCTGTAGCTAATGATTCAGAACTATATTGAATAGGAGTGTTAATAGGGGACATCCTTGTCTTGTACCAGATTTGAGAGTAAAAGACTTCACTTTTTCCCCATTTAAAATTATGCTAGCTGTTGGATTGTTGTAGATGGCTTTGTACCAGCTTGAGGCAGAGGCCCGCTCTTCCAATTTTCTGCAGGACTTTGAACATGAATAAGTGTTGGAGTTTGTCAAAGGTCTTTTTGGCATCAATTGAGACGATCATGTGATTTTTGGTCTTGGCTCTATTAATATAGTGTATTGCATTTATAGATTTGCATATATTGAACCATTTTGACATCCCTGGAATGAATCCTACCTGGTCGTGGTGTATAATCTTCTTGATGATTTGTTGTACTCTAGTGGCTAGGATTTTATTGAGAATTTTTGCATCTATGTTCATCAGAGAAATTGGTCTGTAGTTTTCCTTTTTAGTTACATCTCTTTCTGGCTTTAGTATTAGTGTAATACTTGCCTCTAGGAATTTTTTTGGAAGGATTGCTTCCTTTTCAGTTTCATTGAAGAGTTTGAGGAGTATTGGGGTTGTGTGTTCTTTAAATTTCTTGTAGAATTAAGTAGTGAATCCATCAGGTCCCGGACTTTTCTTTGTCGGTAGGCTTTTTATTACATTTTGTATTTCATTGGCTGTTATTGGGTTATTGAGAGTTCTAATATCTTCTTGATTCAGTTTCAGTAATTTGTGCGTTTCTAGGAATCTGTCCATTTCATCTGTGACTTCAATTCTGTGAGAGTAAAGATTCTCAAAGGGGCTATTTATGATTCTCTGAATCTCTGCTGCGTCTGTAGTAATTTCACCCTTTTCATCCCTTATTGCTTGAACTTGAATCCTTTCTTTCCTCTTTTTGATGAGGTTAGCTAGGGGCTTATCAATCTTATTTAATCTTTCAAAGAACCAGCTTTTGGATTCATTAATTCTTTGTATTGTTTTCTTTGTCTCAATTGAATTGATTTCTGCTCTAATCTTTATAATTTCCTCCTGCCTTCGGGCTTTGGATTTTGTTTGTTCTTCCGTTTCTAGTTGGTTTAAGTGCTCCGTAATATTTTTTTTGTTTGTTCCCATTCTATTTTCTTAATGTGTGAGTTCAGAGCTATAAATTTCCCTCTAAGAAGTGCTTTCATTGCATCCACAAATTCCGGTAGGTAGCGTCTGAATTTTCATTAAAGTGTAGATACTGTTTAATTTCTTAATTTCATCTATAACCCACAGGTTGCTGAGAACAATGTTGTTTAATTTGCATGTAATCCTGGAGTTCCCATGGTTTCTTTTGTCATTTATTTACAATTTGATTGCACTGGGGTCAGATAATATGCATGGGATAATTTCTGTTTTCTTGCATCTACTTAAGCATGATCTATGGACTAATATGTGATCTATTTTAGAAAATGTCCCATGTGCAGCTGAGAAGAATGTGTATTTTGAAGTGGTTGGGTGGAACAGTGTGTGTATGTCCACTAAGTCCAGTTGTTCCAAGTTCTGGTTCAGTTCTGCTACTTCTTTGGTAATTTTTGTCCATTTGACCTGTCTTTTTCAGATAAGGGAGTGTTGAGGTCTCCTGCTAAGATTGTTAGCCGGGGGTGGTGGCGCAAGCCTGTAATCCCAGCACTTGGGAGGCTGAGGCAGGAGGATCAGTGTGAGTTCGAGAGCAGCCTGGGCTACAAAAGTGAGCTCAAGGCCAGCCTGAACTCCATAGTAAGACCTTGTCTCAAAAAAAAAAAAAAAAAATTGGATAGGAGATTTTTATTATCCATTAAAGTTTGTTTTATGTAACTTGCTGCTCCTGTGTTGGGTGTATAAATATTTATGAGTGTTACCTCTTCATGAATTTTTCCCCTAACCAATATGTAGTGGCCTTCTTTATTTCTTTTTTTTTTTTTTTTTTTTTTTTTTTTTTTTTTTTTTTTTTTTTTTTTTTTTTTTTTTTTTTTTTTTTTGTCTTTTTTTGAGACAGGGTCTCGCTATGCAGTTCAGGCTGGCCTGGAGCTCACTTTTATAGCCCAGGCTGGTCTCGAACTCTCGCACCAATCCTCCTGCCTCAGCCTCCCAAGTGCTGGGATTACAGGCGTGAGCCACCATGCCATGGTGGCCTTCTTTATTTCGTTTGATCAATCTTGGTTTGAAATTTAGACGTCTGAAAACAGGATTGCTACCTCTGCTTTTTTGAGGTGCTGGAGCATATAGTATTTTTTTCCAAACTTTAACTTTAAGCTTGTGAGTTTCTTTATGAGTTAAGTGTGATTCTTGTATACAGCATATTGTTGGGCTTTGTTTCCTTATCCACTGTGAAAGTCTACTTCTTTTAATTGGAGAATTGAGTCCATTTACATTGATAGTTATAATTAAAGTGTATTGACTTACGATTGACATGACTTTTATTTGCTATTGTTTACCACTTTTTCCTCCTATGTTTAGTTGGTTACTCTATTTGGTGGGATCCTTCTGTTCTCATCTGTTGAATTCGGGTCATTTTGGTCCCTCTCTAAAATATTTGTTAGAATACTGTGTAGTGTTGGCTTTCATGTCATGAAATTCTTTAGTTGCTCCTTGTCTTGGAAATATTTCACTTCTCTCTTGTACTTGAAGGAGAATTTTGCCGGGTATAGTAGTCTGGGCTGAAACTTTTTCATGGAGGACTTGAAGTACTCTGCTCCATGCTCTTCTTGATTTCATGGTTTGTGAAGAGAAATCCGCCATTATTCAGATGGGTCTGCCTTTAAATGTGATCTGTTTCTTTTCTCTAGCAGCTTTTAGTATATTATTCTTTTGCTAGATTTCTGGGATCTTGACTATTATATGTCCTGGTGTGTTTTTATTTGAATTGATATTATTTGGAGTTCTGTAACCTTCATTTAGCTGAATGTCCAATTGCTTTCTCATATTTGGGAAGTTTTCTGCTATTACTTCTGCCTATATTCTTTTTATATCATTTGTACTGACTCCTTTCTCATTGATTCCTATTAATCTCATGTTGTTCATTTTTGCATCATCTTGAAGATGTTGAATTATTTTTTCCTGCATTCTAGTTGTTTTTAAGAGATCCTTTCTTACTTTTTTACTGGCTGTGACTGTGTCTTCAAGATCTGAAACTCTATCTTCACTTTTGTTCACACGGTTTTCCAAACTTTTGATTGAGATTTTATTTTCTTGTATATTTCTTTGAAACTGTTTCATGCAATCTATTTCTTTCCTACATTGCTCCATGAGGGAATCCATCATTTTTCTATTCTCTTCTAATTTTTTGTCAATGTCTTCTTTAGTAGTATCGAAGTTTCTCATTATAGTTATCCTTTCTCTCTCCAGTTCAGACATTATTTCTGTTCTGTTCTCTCTACCTTTCTGTTGTTGTTCCCCTACTCAGGATGCTATTAATTTAGACATGTTTTTCTTAACTTCAGATAGTATTTCTGCTCTGGTTTCCTCTATATGTTTCTCCAGTTGGTTTTCCACTTGATGTATTTCTTTCTTTTTTTTTTTTTTTTTTACTTCAGATGTTATCTCTGTTCTCAGTTGCTCTTTACGTTTCTGCACTTGTCTACCTCAGATGCTGCCAATTCAGCACTTTTGTCTGCATGATTCCCATTTTCTTCCATGGTAGTGTCTCCTGTATTTGATTTGGGTGGGCTCAGGCCCTGAGATTGTATCTTACTCCTTGTCATTATAATTTTGTATGGAATTGATCTCTGCACTTTGGTGAAGTTATGCTGTTAGCATCTATGGGTGTTTGGTCTGGATCCCCCATGTTGGTTCCCCTCCAGAAGTGCCATGCTGGGTGTCACAGCTCGGGCTGCTGGCTGCTGTGAGGCCCCATGGGTCGGGACTGTGGGTGGAGTTGGAGCTCTGGAGGTGAGGAGTCCCGATATGCTCACGGCCAGTTGGGTTGCCAGATGAGATGCCACATGAGTTAAGGACTGGAGCTCTGGCAGGAGTCAAAAAACAAATGGAGGCAGCCAAGGGTCCTTACCTGGTGGGGGCGCACTCACCAGATGGGTAGAGATTTGTTTTGAAGAGCAGAAACTTTGCAAAAAAGATGAGGTCCCAGTTGTTCATTCTTTGAAGTGTTCCTGTATAGTTTGGTTTTTGTTCATGAATGCTCTTCCTACACCTGTGTCTGAGATTTCCACCTACATTTTCCTCCAGAAGACTTACTGTTTTCTTTTAATGTTTAAATCTTTGATACATTTTCACTAGACCTTTCTCTAGAGTCTGCAGTGATTTCCCATTTTCATTTCTTAGTGCATGAATTTAGATTTTTTTCCTTTATTTGATTAGATCGTCTAGGAATTTATCAATTTTATTTACTTTGTCAAAGAACCAACTCTGGTTCACTGATTCTTTTTATTGTTTTCTTCCTCTCCAGTACATTAAATTCTGCTCTAATCTTTACAATTTCCTGCATTCTTTGTTTGTGCTTGACTTACTCTTCTTCCATTAGGCACTTGAGTTGCAGCAGAAGATCTTTTTTGGGGGGGGGCTTATTCTGTTTTGCTAATGGGAGAGCTTATTGCTATAAATTTTCCACTTAAGATTGCTTTTATCACACACTTTTGAAAGATTGTATCTGCATTTTTGTTTGATTGTCAATATTTGTAAATTTCTCCTTTTATTTCTTCTGTGACACACTAGTTGTTTAGGAGGTTATTTAATTTCCATATGTTTATGTTGTCTTTGTAGTTTGTTTTTTCAACAATTTTTGGTTTTATTGCACTGTGATCAGATAGTGTGTATGGGATAAATTCAATCCCTTTGAATTTACTTAAGAGTGCTCTGTGTGGTGGTATATGGTCTAATTTGTGGAATGTCCTATGTGCAGATGAGAAGAATGTGTTTTCCGTTGTTGCTGAGTGAAAAAGATCTACCAGGTCAATTTTCTCTCAAGTTTGGTTTAGCTCTGCTATTTCTTTCCTGATTCTTTGCCCAGTTGATCTGTGTCTTTGTGGCACTGGCATGTTAAAGTCCCTCATTACTATTTATTACTGATCATTTGATTTTGTTTTTGTCTGTTAAAATTTGCCTTATGCAGGTGGGTGCACTTCCTTTAGGTGCACACATATACTTATGTTTGCTATCTCCTCCATTTGCTGTTTTCTCTTAACAAATATGTAGTGACCGTCTTTTTCTCTTTGAATGGTTTTTAGTTTGAAGTTTATGTCCGCAACCAGGATAGCTACTCCTGTCTTTTTCTGGTTTTCTATGGTATGGAGGGTAGTTTTCCATCCTTTGAGTTTTAATCTCTGAATTTCCTTCAGGTATTTCAGCTGTGTGATTTCCAACTTCTTATATGACTTTGTTTCCACAGCCTGAGGTCTGTGATCACTTCTGTCTCTTTCTTGAATATTTGTCAGTACTCTTTGTATGACGATTTGGTGGTCATGAACTTCTTTATTGGTTTTTGCCATGGAAGGTTTTTATTTCACCATTTAGCTTGACAGATAATTTTTTAGGTACATCAATCTGGCTTGGAATTAATTTTCTTTTAGGATTGGAAATATTTCACTCTAAGCTCTTCTTGATTCAGTGGTGTGTGTTGAGAAATCTGTAGTGATTCTCATGGACTTTATATCATAGGCGATCTGTTTCTTCTATCTGGCAGCTTTGAATGCTGTATTCTCTTGCCGAAAGTCTTGATTACATGTCAATTCTTATATTATTTTCTTTGCATTATCTTGTAGCTGCTGAATTTTTATTTCCTGATTCCTTCTTATTTTAAGCTATCTTTCTTTTCATGTTCGTTGGCTGTACCACTGTATTCAAGTTCTGAAAGTCTATCTTCAGTTTCTTTTTTTGTTTTTTTGTTTTGTTTGTCTTTTTGAGACAGGGTCTCATTATGCAGTTCAGGCTGGCCTTGAGCTCACTTTTGTAGCCCAGGCTGGTCTGGAACTCACACTGATCCTCCTGCCTCAGCCTCCCAAGTGCTGGGATTACAGGCATGAGACACCACGCCCGGCTCTTCTATCTTCAGTTTCATTCAAGTGATTTTGCCAGCTTTACTGGAGTTCTTAATACTCTGGATATCTGTCTGAATTTGTTTCATTCACTATAATTCTTCCCTGTATTGTTCACGCAGTTTGTACATCATTGTTGTGTTCTATATCTTGTTTTTGTGTGTCTTCTTTAGCTGTGCTAAGGAAGACTTTCACAATTGTCCTTTCTTTTTACACCTGAGATATTATTTCTGATCATATCTTCTCTAGCCTGATATATTTGTTTCTTCACTTCGGAGATTTCAGAAATTTCATCTGTATTTTCCAAGTTCTTGTATGGCTTTTTTCCTGGATTTGTTCTTGATTGGTTACTAAGTTTAGATTGCCTTCTGTTCCTGCATTTTGGCAATTTTGAAGCTGCCACTAATCACCCAGACAGAAACCTGAGTGCTACCCAGAGTCCTCCAAAGTTCTTAAATGGCTCTGAGAAGGTTCTGGGCCTTCTTTTGCTGGGCCCCCAGGGTATAGCTCTCCTCTATTCTGCAGACCACTCAGAGTCCTCCTCAGATCTTGAAAGTTTATACCACCATCAACAGACGCTCCACACCTATATGCTGGAAGATAAGGTGGGTCAGAGCTTACCAGAATCCCACAGGATGCTGAATGTTCACCAAAGTTCTTCTTTCCCTTTTCTTTTAATCTAATTTTATTTTATTTTGAACGGCAAAAACAGATAGAAAAAAAGACATAAGCAGGGTAACAGACAATAACACATATGCTATACGTGTTACATTATTTTTATCAACAGATCTGTTGCTCAAATTAACAGATATAGCTATTCAAGATTGGGCAAATAATTGAATAGTGACACTTGGTTTTGAAAAATCTTAATTTTTCCCTTGTCTGTTTTTAAATTTATTTTAAAGTAAGAAAGACACTAGTAATGGTACCCATTTAGAAGACCAAGATGAGAAGTATTCGACCATGGATTTTGTATCACACAATGCTGTCCTCAGTGTAGGTGCTGAGATCACAAGAATCAAGTCTTTTAAAAATAGAGAAAGAAAATAATTTAGTCTACTAAAGAAATATATGAAAAACAGTCTATTCAGTGATCTTATTTTGAAAAGCCTCTGTGATCAGAAGAAAATCTGTGACTACCCCTATAACTTCTTCTGTTCAACAGTTTACCAGAGACCTTGGTGAATATAGTGAGGCAAGAAATAAAACATAATTTATTCATTATAAATCATAATAGATTAAAATTGCAAATTAACAGACTGAATAAGACAACATGATGTTATCTGAGGAAAATCTACATGAATCTACAAATATTCTACTATGATTAATATGTAAGTTAATCAGGTAAGTTCCTGGACATGAAGTTAATAGAGAACAATCAGTTGTGGGTATTATGTCATTCAAACAGAAAATAAATTATTTAAATTAATAATTTAAATTAATTAATGTACAGGCTCTCACTACACAGCTTGGACTTGTAGTGATCCTCATGTCTCAGTCTCCTGCACACTGAAATTACAGGAATACACCACCATGCTCAGTTTCAGTGGCTGGAAAACATGCCTGGGGTTCCAGAGCTGGCATGGCTTGTGGTATTGTGCATAAAACTTGGATCCTTCTGCTTGTCAGACAAATACTTGCACCACCAAGCTATCTCTCCAACCATGAAAATGAATGTTTTGAAATAATATTATTTACAGTGATAACAAAATCATCACTTAAGGACAAATTAAATAAAGATTCCCAAGATGTTCACAATAACATGTATAAAATTTCATGGAAAGTATTAGAAATGTCTAAAACTATGGGGTATATCATTATCATTATTGTTGGAAAAGACAAAATGCAAAGATGACATTTTCTTCAGTTAAGGCACAGATTCAATGAAATCTTATTAGAGCATCAGATGCATGATGAAGAGCAAAAGATATGGAGTTTTATGTGGAAATGCAAAGGGTCAAATTATCCATGGCAGTCTTGCAGAAAAATGAGTGATGATTATATGTTACATTATAATATTGCAAAGTATTATAAAATAGTATTCATTAAAATAGGATAATATTGGCTCAAGTATGGAAGAAATATGTAGAATATAGCAAAAAAGAGTTCAGGAACAGACTGAAATTTTAACAGATAACCTAACTTTTGAAAAAAGAGGAATGCTTTGCAAAGAGATAGGTCATTGTATAAACTCATTACATGTAAGAAAGAGCAAAAGACATATAAGTAACATGATAAAGCTATATGTAGACTTCATGTAACATATACATATTAGTAAACCTGGTGTTAACTTCATATCACGCATAAGTCAGTTCTAAATTGCTGAAGATGTAAATATTAAAGGTAACCAATAATAAAGTAAAACATTGTAGAAGCAGATCTAGAGAATATCTGTAGAATTTCTAGTAAGGATATCTTTTTAAAGGTATACAGGGGCCCAGTGGGATGGCTCAGTGGTCTAAAGCGCCTGTTTGAGAAAGCTTGGGAGGCTTCAGGGACCTCGGTTGGATTCCTGGCACCACATTCTGCGCCAGCCCTGCCCTTGGGGCGGGCTGAGCCGGCCATAAAAATGAGTGAATACACAAATAAAAGGTTCTTTTAAAAAATAAATAAAGGTATACAAAGGGAAACAAGTGCATAAAATATTTTGAATATCAATTATAAAAAATTGCAAATTAAAACCACAATGAATTATTGCATCACAGCTCTCAGTATGACTACTATCAAAAAATTAGAAAATAAAAACTCATGGTAAAGGTGCAAAGAAACTAAAAGTCTTGGTGCCATGGATAGGATGGTAAAATGCAGCTGCCCTTATTGAAAGAGTATGGAGATTTCTCAAAAGTTTTGAAATAGAACTACCATGTGATCCAGCAATTCCCCTTCTGGGTATGTATCCAAAAAGAAAAGAAACAGGATCTTGAAGAGATATTTGCTAATTCGCATTTGTAGAAGCCCTAATTGCAGTAAATAAGTGAGAGAAATTAACAGGCCTCCACATTAATCAAATGAGAATGCAAACTGTGATGTACATACACAGTGGAATCTCACTCACTCCGCAAAAGGGTAGAAATTTGATAACATACTCCAACATGTATGAACCTTGATAATGGTATGACAAACTAAACAAAGTAGCAACAAAAAGCTTAACAGTGTATGATTGCACATATTGGGGTATTTAATCAGTTTGTTTCATAGAAAAAATATATAAAACAGTGATTATATCAAAAGCTGGAAGACGGGTCATGAGGTAAGTTATTCATTGAGCAGAGACTTACAGATTTATAAAACTAGCAAACTGTCAATTTTTAGATGCTTCAGATTTTATATATGTATAAACATATTTATATCTCTATTTGAAAAGACATGAGAACACTAAAGTAGACTATATTAAATAGAATATTTAAAATTTTTACGGATCTGGTAGAGAATCTCACTTCATAACTTTGACTTTTCTCAGCCTCTCTAGCGCTGTGATTACAGGTGCGCACCATCATGTCTAGTTTCTGTGGCCACCTCAGTGTGGCTTGTGGCTCCATGGACCAAACTCTTGTCCCTGTACTTGCCTAAGCAGGCATTTAGTCCACTGAGCTCTCTAACGAGCCCTTAAAAATTAATTTTTAGAATGATAGATAATATTAACAATATAAAGGAGTTCACATTTATAATGTGCTTTTTAATCTTACAAGCATTGCTAAGAAAAGTATCATAACATGATTATATCTGATAACCTCAACAAATACTTTGAAAACAATATGAAACATAAGAACCATTTTTGTAATCATATCATTTTTATAACGTTATGTTTCTAATATGCATGATTCTAATGTTTGTTAGTATTTGTTACTCTTTAAAATAAAAAGAATATTGTAACAGTAGTTAAAAAAAAGGACAAAAGTTTCAATATACGTGAAAAAGAAGATATTTAAATAGCAAATAAACATGCAAGCACACTCATTCTCAGGAAAATTCTAAAACCAGAAACTAAAATATCGATATACAGCTTTGCTTTTCTGTATATGGAATATACTTAATTTAAAAAGAAAAAAAGGTAGTGCAAAAAATGTACTTTTTTTTTTTTTTAGGTACCAGGGTTTGAACTCAGGACCTTGTTCTTGCCAGGCAGGCACTTATTCTACTAAGCTAGCTCCCTAGCACTGTACTTAATTTGTAAGTTAAGAAAGTGCTCAAAAATTTCCTCTACCTCTCCTTTATTCTCTTCTGCTTCATGTAACTAAGTTTCATGAAATCACCTTGTAAACAGATTTAGGTTTTCTCAGTGCCACTTTTCCTGACCCAAGGTCATAAAATGAACAAAGATGTATTATGGTCCCTGGTAGATGTGTCTCCAGTTACATATCTGACACAGCAGTGGCTCCTCAATGTATCTGACCCATCAGGTGAATTACAGTATTCTCTTTGACTTTGATGATGAGGATATGGGTTGCTGCAAACTTCTTGAAAAGTATTCTAGGAATATTATTTTATATAAGCTATACATGTGTTCTCCAACCCTCTCATCGCTAGGGAAGCAATCCAAAATCCAAATATGTGCACCTATGTTTATTTGTTTCAGTTTTTGTTGTGCCAAACTTTTGCATTTACATATATGAAAACCGAGGAATCCACAAAAGTCTCTCATCACAAATGTTTTTTCCCCTTTCTGTCCTCCTCACCCCATATCTCTCTCTCAGTTGTTTGGCTTTCACTTGCTCATTCTGTTCACTGTTCTCTACCAGAGTGAAAGGTGATCATGCTTCCCCATCCCTGGGCTTGTCAGATTCATTCCTTCATCACTGATTTCTCAGACCCTTTAGCATTGTGCAATAAGTTTCTCTTTTGAGCTCAGCTATGTTCTATGATGCTTCCCTTCTATCCTGCAATAACTACTCTAAAGGATTAATTGTGACTGGTAGGATTCAGTTTCAGAGTGGTATACAGATTAAAAAAAAAAAATGCATCCCCAAAACATTTTAAAATAAATCAACACTTTTGTTTTCTCAAACACCTTAAAGAGACTCACAGTTGCACCAACAATACTTATAGAAATGTCTTTTTCCTCTATAACTCTTATATTATGATTATAAACCATAAATGTATCCCTCATACTCTTCCTTCCCAAGGTAGCCCCTTTGTTCTTCTTTCTCACAGATGTTTTCTTTTCCTCTGTTATTGTTTCTTTACTCAAAAATGCAGTCATCGGCTGCGGAGACAGCAGTAGCATTAGCACCTGCCTGGCAAGTGGAAGATCCCAAGTTTGATCATTACTACCTCAGTGCTGCAGAGGCTCAGACAGGAGCATCACAGTGAGTTTAAACTGTGTAATGAGATCTGTATCAAATAAATAAATGAATAAATTTAGAAATAGCAGTCATTGGGTAAGAATGTCCCAACTTAAGAGTGAAGGAGACAAAAAAAAAAAAAAAATCAGAACTGTTTTAGTAGACAAAGAGCAAAAATGGCTACATCTATTAACAACTTTCTACCATAAATATATCTGTTCTAATAAATATATCCAATGTTATTTGTTAGACTAGATTTCGATAGAATATGAACTCCTTGAGGATAGAGATTCTTTGTAACTTTATTTCTAATCTTTAGAATTCATATAGATAACAATGCAGTTAATGAATAATACACAATTCCTTTGAAGCGCTGTAAATCTAACTTCATATCTTCAAAAACCTTTATCTGTGTCCTGGCATTTTCACTGAGATTTTGTGACTAGGTAATATATACCTTGATCCAAACATGCAATTTAATTCAAGGTATATCTGAAGAGAAAATTGCAGTGAACCTCTTTCTTATTTATGAAGAGTATAATATTTTGGACTGTGCTTATTTTCTTGAGTAGTGAAGAGTGTTATGAAATTCATTCTTTTTTGAAAGAACAGACTCTGATTCAACAAAGCTGAAAGCTTATATACAAGGAATACTGTTACTTTGGTCTTAGGACCCAGCACAATGCAGTTTGATCCTAACTCTAGGTTCTATAATTGGAATTCTAGGTAAGAAAGACTACATGCCACTGAGTTCAGCAGGGACTTGGAAGTTTCCCCAGGGTCAGATTGTGATGCTGGATGAAGGATATTCTTTTGAGTAATCTTAAAGCTTTGTGATATGCAGTCAAGTGGTATATGAACTAAAAATATAAATACCAAAACACATTTCATAGCAATAGTAATATTTTATGAGATACTTGTAAAGAAAGAATTTTTGAAAGTATAGAGCTTTAGTGATTTTATTTCACTTCTATGAGTCGTAGATATTCATTTTAGTTACAATTTGAAGTTTTAAATTTTTATTTACATTGATGTTGTTTCTGATTAACAAAATCTGAAGATAGCAGATTGCCTTACAAACTTGAACTGTTTTTCTGGAATTGTGCAAAATTATTTCCTTGATTTTGTTAAATCTAATATTAAACCATAATGACCTTTAAGCACAAGTGATTGTTTGGTTTCATGGTATTTATAGGCTACTGATTACTAGGATTTCCTTTATAGTAAAAAAAATAGGCAAAAAAGAACAATGAGTATCTATTTAATCACACTATTCTCCTTCATAATTCTAACATTCTTACTTTAAATTAATGTAAAGCATTTTTAAAGAAAAAAAAGGATGATTTCAGTTTCTAAATACACATAAGTATGCCTAGATAGAAACCAGCTCATCAAAAGGTAACAAAATATAGAACTCTATTGCTGGAAGTAATCAGAAAAACATGCACTCATCAGTGAAGACTGAGAATGACCATTACAAAGACTTTCATTTTTTCTCTACCTTAGTATTTCTGGATGGAAAATGTAGATGTTAACAAATAAATCAGAAGGCTCAATAGGCATTTCTTACGTTTAAGTAATACACTGATAAAAGGGCCTACATAAAGATTGGAGTCAAACAAACTTCTAAGTTCCTGAAGCTTTAAAAAACATGAAATTTCTAAAAATATTTCAATTATAAAATTTCAGAGGAAAATATAGTAAGTCACAGAAACTCTCCAAAATATAGATTTTAAAAGATCTAGACAAATCATGCACTGAGTAAAGAAGAAAATATCTGAAAATTACTCAATAGTGAAAAGAAATGAAAAATTTAAGTGGGTAAAGAAGTTAGCTCATCCAAAGCACTAAAATTACTATATAAAACTCCATTATATGTTTCTCCTGCAATGGCATATTATACTTGGCATCAACTCTTCAGAATTAAATTTTGAGAAAGTCAAATGCTTTTGTCAATTTGCTGTATTTTTCACATTTCCTGAATAGGATATATAAGCCAAGTACACTAAATGGATCTTTTTTATTTTGTTTTTCATGCTGTTAATGTCATGATTTCAACATTAAAAAGTCTTGTATATGAATTCAGTTACCATTTCAAAAATGTATGCCACCATTCAGCCAATGTATTTTACTGGAACTCATTCCATGAAATAGCAAAATTTTAGTCAAATTGAAAATGCTTTCTTTACTCAGAATTCATTAACTTTAATGAGATTTAGAAATACAGAAATAACCATAGGATTAGGCCATTAATTCTTCTGAAACACTAATTTTTCAAAATTAAGGTTTGAAAAGAAATAATGAAAGTTACACTCAAATACTTATTTTGAGGTTTTAGATTATTGGACAAAAATCTCTCTTGACTTTTATTTACAGTGTTATAAACAGAAATGCAAATTTTGTCCGTAAAAGGATCCATAACTAATTAAAATTTTCAAATTATATAACATGGAAAGTATTGTGCTAATAAATCAGCCCTTCAATATTGCATGTGGCATTCTGTATCCTTAGTCATGTTAAGCTTTTTTCATGCTTCATAGTCCTTGACATTTGTCATAATCCTCAGACCACCCAAATATAGCAATCTGCTATTTGGAAATGACGTCCTACAACATTTTTCTCTTCTTAATGCCATATTTTTAAAGAACCATCAGTTATCTGTAGAAATCACTCATCATGCTAATGGCTTCTATAAGTAGACTGACAGATCATCCTTCTCCAAGTTGGCTAACAAAGAAAGGATAAGACAGATGCCCGTAGAGGCTGTGAGTGGAACTCCAGGTTGCCTCTCAGCCTCAGGAGCATTCTGATGAAAGCCTTGAAGACCCAGTATAAGGACATTTTGAGGTCCACTGAAATCTCACTGAAAAGTGTTTTAAATATGTGACCATGGTAATTCCCTGGAATATTTTTAAACTTTTCACATTGCATTGTTTAAACGGGAGTTCTATTTGATTTTTTTAAAGGATTCTTCAAGAATTCAATCTTTTACTGGTAATCAAGTCACTTATCATCTTGTTTAAGTAAATACAAGCTGCTATAACAAAATTCTACAGGCGAGGTAATTTAAAAAAAAAAAAATACATCACAACTTCTTACTTTTGGAGGCTAGAAGTTCATGACTAAAATGTTACCTGGCTGCATCCTGGACTGCAAGCAATAATTTTTCTCACTGTGTTCTTTCTCATTTATAAAACCACTCATTCCATCCTTAAAGCACAAGCCTTATAAAATCATCTAAACCTAATTACCTTCCAAAGACCCTAACTCAAAATAATATAGCACTAGAAATTAGAGCTTTCATATATGAATTAGGGGTGTAAACATCTCTACCATAAGGCATCCTTTTGAAAAATGTGAATATCTGGAATGAGATGATCTATTTACACTTTTTTCAGTGAGCATATTTCAACATGTATTTTATTTATATTCATCATAAAATTAGGAGTTGCAGTTACCACCTAAAACACAAGTTCACTAGACAGAACTACAATAACTTATAAATTCTAAATTTGACAGTCTTCTAAAGTACCCATCAGCGACAAGAAAATAGAGGGTGTGAACTAACATTTGATAGTGATTATTTCAGTGAACATATGCTTTGTCATTGAAAATTCTGACATGGAAAGGGAGTGCAATGAATAATTAGTGTAACACTAATATAGTTATGAGTACTAATTAATCTAATTATGAATGATTACTTCAAAGTGGTAAGTGTAAATTGAGACCATTCTTCCTAGCATCCAATTGAGTACTCTGCTGATTCCTTGCTATGCTTTGCATTATTGAAATATTTAACACTCGCAACAGGAATAATCATTCCTGTTTGACAGACAAGAAAACTAAAGTGCAAAAAAATTAAATGATCCAGTAAAACAAAAGCTGGAATTTGGACACAACTGCTCATGTGGCTGAAGGCCTGGGCTTTGTCTGCCAAACATTGTTTTTGCCATGAATTAGATACATAACAGTAATCTTTCTCTTACCAGTCAACTAAGAGTTTCTTTCTCTCTCTCTCTCTCTCTCTCTCTCTCTCTCTCTGCCTGTCTCTCTCTCTGTCTCTGTCTATCATATGTGAAAATAAGTAAGATTCTAGGCAAATTTGGAATTTCCCAAATCTCTCTAAATTTAATGACACTATTGACTTGTAGTTCAACCGAATAATTGCTACATGCATTTTGGAAGCATTTTCCCCAACAGAGCTTTATGTAGCAAAGATACAAAGTAAAACTTTGGCTAATGAATACCAAATGTTACATCTGTCCATGTCCAACACAAAATTCTTGGCCTATGTTTACTTTATGTGGGAGATATAGTACTGTGTGTCAGATGCTGATGCAGACCACATACACTTCATGAGGGAATTTATTCTTATCTTTTCAAGCTTTGTCACCTAAATGATGCCATTTTTGATTTTTGAAAAGACCCCTTCACTAATTATCAATCTGGTGCTTCAGGATGGGGTAAGACTTGCTCATACCAGTGAATACACTTAACACGGTTTCATTGCCCTACTTCATTTGCTATGAAGTAAGAAACAATAAGGTGTGGGATATAATAATGGCAGATGAAACACTCACCCAATAATAATTAGTGGGTTTTGTAGAAACACTGCTGGACAGGGGTGCAGATCCACACCGAGAGCAAGAATTCAGACCAAGGACAAAGTGCATCCCCATTCCATAATGGAAGGAATCACAAAATAAAACTGCTCCAAGTTCTTAAGTTTATCACTACAGAGAATTAAACCATGTTGAGGACTCAGTGTTGGTCTCTACTGCTACTGCTGTCAGATTGGGCAGTGGCCACAGTGAGATCGGCCTTGCTATGTGTGTGTTCATATTACTGATCCCATCTATAATGTCCATCACTGCCACCATAGCCATTATATTCATGACTTAAGCGACAATGACAGGGGTGATTGCAAAAAAGGATGATGAACATCTACTGGAAAAAAAAAATCATGATTTCTGCCTCATTATTCAACTCTTACTTTATCAAAGATGCCATTGCTTAAGAGTCACACATACTATAGATATCACTCTGACTATTTGGAGCGATCCATCCATGTATCTCTTTCTCAGACCTATACGTCACTGATTTTCCAATTGTGTTCCTGATAAATCCCTAGTAAAAGGCTAGATTCTTGTCCATCAACTTCACTGAAACAACTAAAAGGAGCTACAGAAGAAAGCCTCTTCCAGGGAAAAGTGGTTCCAACTAGCACCTACTAGGCCATCGTAGCATCTATACTTATGTTTGCCATTTACTCTCTACTTGCTGAGCAATATTGACATCAAAAATTAAATAAAAGTAAAAAATACAAGTTTAAACAGAAACTTCATTAAGTTATTACTGACATTAGCAATGTTGCCATTAGCAATTTACAAGTATGCAAACTTTGTTGTGGACTTGTAAATATTGATGTTTCAACTTGTAATAAGCAGAATTACAACAAAAATTTTAAAAATTCAAGTATCTATTTACTACTGAGTCCTTCATCTTTCATTACCTAAGTTTTAGCAAAGCAGTGTTACAAGGCGGCTTATCTTTGGACTGCTATCCAGAAGTTCCCATCACTCTACCTGCTTTAAGGTGCATTTCTGCTAGATGAAAAGACCTATAAGCTCTATTCTACATAACCTGGTGCCTACTTTTTAAATTCACTTGACATGACTGAAGTATTACAAGGTCAACCCAAAGAAGCTTACTTAAGCATTTTTTTAAAATTTTTGTTCTTGTTTCAGAACCTTTGTTTGTTTATTCACTCATTTTTTATGGCCAGCTCAGCCCACCCCCAGGGCAGGGCTGGCACAGCATGTGGTGCGGGGATCGAACCATGGTCCCTGAAACCGCCCAAGCTTCCCCAAGCAGGCGCTTTAGACCACTGAGCCATCCCGCCGGGCCCCTACTTAAGCATTTTAAATAAACAATTTTGAAAGTTGGTTAAACCTTAAAATATTTGTTTTTTAAAATAAAAAAATCTGCATGATTGTTTGAAAAGGATTATTCACTTAAGTCATTACTTTTTCTAGAATTTATCTTGCAAAGAATCAGCTGAAGTACAATACTGATTATATTTTCTGTCCCCAACCTTAATTATTGACCCTAAAAGTCATTAAAGAATAAATGCCTTGGGAATTTGTAGCACTGTACTTACAATTAATTGTACTTATTCATTTAAAATATTGTTTTCCTTTATACCTATTTAAGCCAAAATGAAAATAAACATGTAGTGTGTTAGGTGACAGAGAAGTCTCAGGTCCCTTTCTCAGCTGCAGCATCTACTCAAGTAGAGGTACCTTTTTCATGTGGTCTCTGCATTTCAACAAGCAATATTCTCTCTGCCAGAATAATGTGCAATGAGTGTTGTCATTTATTTTTATTCTTCACTTAATCGCGTGCTTCTTGCTTCTAGCATTAAGACAGAGACAGGTGACAAAAAAGCAATGAACTAAGCTGGGACTATTGTGCACAGGCTCTCCTCCCTCCCTTAGAAACAAGGCAAATGTTTACAAGCCAGTAGTAGCTATGGGGCTGAAAAAACACTCCCTTGGTTTGCATAGTCAGATACTGCAGAAGCTGCTGTGAAAACCACTGCCAAACATGGAGAAAACACCAACTGACTGCCATCTTCAGCAACACAGACCCTAAAGTGCTAAGGATATTCATCCAACAATAGGTGTCAAGTTAAATAAGCATCTTAGCAAACTATATAGAGTAACTGCTAGGTGACATTAAAAAAAATGATCAGAACACAGCCTGCCTTCAAAATATTAGGCCATCCTTAAGTTTTCTTTATCAATAAATTTCTACTCACCTGATCTAAAATTGATCATCAAAAGAAATAGTATTAATCAGGTGAACAATTTAAATAACAATTGGATACATAAACGTGCATTCATATATCCATATGATTAACTTGCCCTTTTCAAAAGATTAGCAAAGTCAACAATATAATTATCCAAGCAAGTTGGCACATATACCTAAATATATCTTTTTTTTTTTTAATTTCACTTGTCTGTCTTTATCTTAGTTTTTCCTTCCCATTGAACAAATTCTTTCCCTTCAGATTTTTTCTTTTTTTTAATTTTTTTTTTCCTTTTTTGTGTTTTAGTACAAGGTCTAAAGGGTCATAGAGTCTCCCTATGAAGCTCAGACTCAGTGATCCACCTGTGTTCAGTCTCCCCAGAGCTGGCCTTACAGGATCATGCCACCACACCAGTCCCACACCTTCTCAGCTACCACACCTTCTCAGCTAGCCCCACAACAAAATGGCCCTTTATTTATATCCCTCTTTTTGTTTTGTCAGAGATGGACATTTCATTGCTCTTAGAAAAGCTGTATTTGCAGAAGTCTTGGAAGGACCTTTTCATAGTGGCGCCAGTCCAAACATTGTAGGTACCTGAATTCAGCAAAATAACCCAATATAGTCCAAAATCCCATAACAGTAGTGACTTATTAGAACAACTGAAAATTGTCCAAAGTTGTTGACTTGTGCCTTTTAGAGCTCAGCATATTCATGTAGCTTTATTTTTTATATCTCATGGTTACACTTTTTCTGCTGGATGGTTAAGACTAAGTTAAAGCAAGACATATATAACAAAAATCTAAATTTTGCTTCTGATAAGATCAGTCAGATCCCCTTGAGATTTACCCTTGAATCATGTACAATACCTTGTGGATCTTTTGTCAGGGTCAGCCATCTGGATGAGTCACAGCTATTGCCTGACCATTTTGTTCTCTGTGAAAGCCTGAGAGAATTTTTTCTCTCTAGATGACTCTCCACAGGCACACTATACATTGCCATTTATAGGAAACTCTTTGGCCCCCCAATCTCCTTGATCCGAAAATTGTGACACCATTGAGTTATAGGATGCCATAGCAGAGGTTCTCTTATGTCCCAAGTTCTCACTAACCTTGAAGAGTTAGGGCCAAAATATTGGCTATATTTGTAGCCCCTTTATTTCTCTAATTTTTGGTCTGCAACTTTACTTGTTAAACATCCAGAACAGAAGCTTAATAATATTATAAACCTGTAACAGAAACAGTTAAGATTAACATCACTATCTATCACATACCTTAGACATAAAATGGAACTGCTATTTCCAACAACCATGAATATTCTAAAATTTAAATCTCTATAGAATGCTGAAAAATAATTACACATTTTTACACAGAAATTTAGAAATCAAACCTTATGCAACATTATAGCAGTTCAATCCCACTACATTTTATTTTTCTTGTCCCTTGTTTACTTTTATTACCTTTTTCATTTACAAACATTTACTTAAAGAGTATAGCAATAATTGATGTCACATTAGAAGCAGCATACATTTAGAAGACAAAAATGACAGGTGTTTTTTAAACATTCTTTTAATATTAAACATTGCTGTCCACAATGTAGTTGCTTAGTTCACAGATATCAGTATATAGAATTAGTCAGGGTAAGAATTCTACCCATTAACGGTTATTTTCAAAAACGTAATGAAAATTTTTAGGACCATTTACTTAACAGTCTTGTAGAGGGGCTACAAATATAGCCAATATTTTGGCCCTAACACTACTAGGTTAGTGAGGACTCAGGATATATATGATTTTTGCCCTTACAATATTTCCTAACTTTTCTCCTTTCCTTCTCTTTATTATTGAATCTTGAGTTCTCTCTTTACTTTGAACTGTGTTATACCGTTCAATTTTGTTTATTTCTTTTGAGTTCTCACACTAGGGAGAATTTGTGTAAGATATTTACACATGTGTTTGGCTTATTTCACTTATGAGTTGTTTTTTTGTTTGTTTGTTTTTGTTTTTGTGTTTTCTTAAATGAATTGTCCACATTTATATCTGGTAATCTGAACTACTAATTTCAAGCTAGCATCATGTAACATAGCAACCATTATTGACTTCCTATTACTTTGTTTAATGAAATTTTGTATCATTTCTACTGCTTTGTTTCATCACTATTTTGTATTCTTTAAAACATAAAAAATATGCATATGTGATTATAGACCATTTAGTGTCTGGATAATGGACAAAAATGGTCTACTCAAAGGTAGACAGTCATTTCCTATCCCACCAGATAGTTCAGAAATAGTTCCACTTAATAACCCTAAGAATAGAATCATTCAATGTTGAAGCAAAATAAGCTTTGCAGAACTCTCTTTTTTTCCCCAGTAAATGCAACCATTATTTGTTGAGGAGTTGTTGATATCTTCCCCTAGATGACAAACTACTTTTGTCATGTCACTGTCTTTAAGCAACATTTCTTCACAAATACGTTATACTTTTTCAGTGATGTCACACATGTGTTATTAATCAGTGGTATTTGGGAATCTGAGAATGAGCATTGATGTGCAATGGTAAAGAGTAACAAATGTCAAAAGGATCAAATTTCATGAGGCAAATTGCTCTTTCGTTCAGAAAAAAATCAAACGTACTATATGAAATATGCATGCTGATTATGCTTGAATATATTTAGTACAAATGTAGCTTGTAGAAGCGTACATGAACACTAGGACAAAGGCTTCATTCTTACTTTTTATGGAAAATAAAATCTGAGGCTTGTATGATTTTCCGTTTTTGTCTCAAATCTGTATTGTGGGTACAAATTAAGACTACAAAGCATGAGTTATACTGTATTTTTCAAATCGGTCTCTATAGTTCCTGAGCTTATATTCCTGCTGTGCGGAGCATCTTTCCTTCAGATTTAGGCTATTGCTAGACCCTGCTCTGTCAGTGTACTGTATGTGCTTGCCTTTTCTATCCTGCTTGTGTATGTCTTACAAATCTTTCAATTCATGTCTGATATCTTGCAAAAGGATGTTACTGAGTAATTACTTGTGAGTAAATAAATAAGAATTGCAAATATTGCTACCAAAATGTGTTATGTGGTCATATTTTTCCATGTGCATTAATTCCCTAAGTTTGAGATCATCCTTGATTAAAAACTTCTGGGATCAAATACCATTGGAAAGTTATGTCTATCAAATTACTTTCATTGAAATTCAAATCCATATGTAGAATGTAGGAAGAAAACTGTATAACCTGTTATCTTCCAAACATTCCTGATCTTAAAGCTAACAATTTCATGAGATGTTTGTTAGCATTTCTTGGAACACATTTTAAGAAATATTAGCTTAGAAGCTAAATGGATAAGCAATTTTGAGATAATTTAAAAGCAATCAATAGCTACATTAATGAAATCACAGGGCCTATAAAGCAAATAAAATACATTCAAAGTATGATTTATGATATTAATATGAATAGTGTATTTAATAGCCATTGAAAAGAGTCACAAAGCATTTTTTGTTCATATTCTGCATTGTAAAATCTAATGAGGTTGAAGTGTTAGCTGCTATTTGTGTTTCAGCATCAAAGATCTGCTATTGGGAAAGTTTGTCTCATGTAGATTAAAATGCTGGCTGTCCACATATTTATTGTCAGTCTGCATATTTTAGTGTTTTGTGAATCTTCCTATCATCTGTTAGATTATTTATTTTTTATGTAAAAATTGAAGTCACTATTTCATAACAATTGCCAACTCTCATTTCTAGTTACATTGATGATTTTGACTTTCTCAATGAAAGAATTCATTTATTTACTTACTTAATAAATATTTATTGCAAATACATAATGTGCAAGGTACTGTCCTTGGTTCATGAGTTCATCATTGCACAAAAGGTTAAAATTTATTTCCCAATGGAATGTATATTATAACATAAATAACAATAATAGTTGTTGATAAAAAATAAACATAACGTATGAGTAAGGTAGATTATATTTACAAATTACAAGTCCAAGGCAAAATTATACAGACAAGAACTGTAAAGTAGAAAGAGGGAAAGTTAATATAATTTTAAATGCTGTAGTCAAAATATGCCTCTTAAGAATATTAATGTTTGAGTCAGAACTTGAAGTTAAAGAAGTTAGGTAACTTAGAGAAGCATTCTTCTCAAAGTGAGGAGCTAGTTCAGAGGCTAAGAGAAAGCCTATCATGTTCATAGGAAGCAAGCATATCAGAATGGTTAGAACAGAGTAGCAAAAAATGAAAACAGCAAAGAAAGTAAGAAAATGATTCAAATACATAGGCAACATTTTGAAAATATAAGAAGAGATAGGGAGAAAGCTCAGCAGCATAAACACCTTCCTGGTAAACATAAGTTGCCAGTTTGAACTCAAGTACTGGAAAAGAATCAAAACAGATTAACAAGAAAATATAAGGACATATAGGCTATCATAAAGATTTTGGTCCTGACCATGTCTAACTCAGCAAATATTCCCATTGTATAGGAGAGAAATTAACAAGATTAAATACAATTTAATGAAAAATAGACTTTTCTAATGCTGAGAATAGACAATCAAGACACAAGAATCAAATGAGGGAAAAGGGCTGAGTTATATAAAGATGATGTCTTCAAAGCCACATGAAGAAAGTACACTGATGAAAAGGATGGACTTGAAGAAGAGAAGACAGAATATCAATTCTAGCAGAGTGGAGGTCTTTGGTAATATGGAAAGAAATGGCTTCATGGGAAGACCTAGTGTATAAGACTTGCCTAAAGAATTATAATAGCACATTGCCCTTGGTTCCAGACATACCTTTTAGATGTTGGAAGAGCAAAAATAGCCAAGAAACATTAAAGAAGGGCAAAGAACTGAGCCTTCAGCTTTAAGAATTCCTTCTGAAATATAACAATCAAGGCTATATCATTTTCAAAAGGATAGACAAATAGAATGTGGCAGAACAGAAAACCCAGAAATAGAGCCATGTAAATAAAAGAAACTAGTTATCAGTTAAGTGCAAAAGAAATAGAATAAATGTATTCTACATGTCCAATAAATGGACATATAGAAGCCTAACTTTATTCCCTTTACAATAATTGACTGGAACTCGGTCACGGATCTAAGTGAAATATAAAAAGCTTTATAAATCCTAGAACACAATAAAAGTTAGATAATATTAAATTGGTATTGGTACCCAAGGCATAATCCATGAAAGAGAGAAATGTTAATTTGGATTTCATTAAAATAAAGTTTTCTGCTCTGGAAAAGAGATTTTGAAAAAAGCCACTAACAAAGAGAATGTATTCACAAAAAACATAAATGAAGGAAGACTATTATGCAAAATATATAAAAATATTTAAGACTCAACCATGAAAAGACAAATTTAACCAAAAAATGGGCATAGGCCTTCACAGACAAGTCACTAAGGAAGATACACAAATAACTAATAATCAATTAAGATGCCTCACATATGTCAATATTAAGATATTTATTAAAATAACAATACATTTACAGAACCTATTAGATGGCCCAAATCTTGAACACTGACAGTGTCAAATCTTCCTAAGGATAAAGATCAACAGAGATTCTCATTCGCTACTGATAGGGATGCAAAATGATACTTCCACTTTAAAAGGCATTTTAGAAATATTTTTATAAAATATAGTATTTTCTCACTATATGATACAGCAATTGTACTACTTGATTTTCATTGAAAATTGAGGGCCAGCGGGATGGCTCAGTGGGCCGGCGGGATGGCTCAGTGGTCTAAAGCGCCTTCTTGGGAAAGCTTGGGCGGCTTCAGGGACCGCGGTTCGATCCCCGGCACCACATGCTTCGCCAGCCCTGCCCTCGGGGCGGGCTGAGCCGGCCATAAAAATGAGTGAATAAACAAATAAAGGTTCTGAAACAAGAAAAAAAATAAATAAAATTTAAAAAAAAAAAGAAAATTGAAAAACTTAATACCACTGCTCTATAGATAACATAAACCAAGATGTTATATTTATATACAGAAAATTCTCATATCATGCTTTTTAGTCAAATTCACATAGACATAATCACTAATAATATAACATTTTGCATCCAACATAAAGAAATCATGGGCTGGTAGAATTTCAGGTTATGAGTCCTCTATCTAACGTCCTCTCTTGGATCTTCATAATACTTCCTTGAACATTGTCAAAAACTAAAGCAACAAACATCCTTGAGAAGGTGATTGGATAAACTGTGACACATCCAGACAAGGGAATAGTATTCAAGCAGTATTTCAAGAAATTGAAATTTTAAAAATGGAAAAGTTGGGGCCAGGGAGATAGCTCCGTGGCACAAGTGCCTGCCTGACAGGTGCAAGTTCATGAGTTTGAACCCTGGTCCTGCAAAAAAAAAAATAAATAAATAACAATAAAAAATAAATAAAAATAAAAATGGAAAAGTATAAAACTTCCAGAGGTTTGAAGGAAAGGATGAATAAGCAAAGCACAGTGTGCAATGAATGTAACCTATATGATACTATAATAATTATACATATCATATGCATCTCTTCAAATTCATAGACTGTAACTTGGAGAAAGAACCCTAATTAAGTTAGGATTATGCGATGTTAATCTACATTCATAAATTGTAACAAATGTAGTATCCTAATGTAAATTTTGTTAATAGAGAAATGATCCATGAGTCATGACAGAGAATATGGGAAAATGTTATAGCATTCTAAAATGTTATGGTTACATACAGTTATAGTTCTAATGAAATTAATTGAAATTAAAAAGTCCAGAGGATCATTTCTGAAGATTGTATAAAGATGTGCAGATAGATGTTTCAGAGAGAAGAAATAGAAAATAAGTCAAATCAAACAGGAAGTATACTCACCAGTATTATAACATTTCTGCACTCTAAATAAAGAATTTGGGGCTGGGGAGATAGCTCAGTAGAGTAAGTGCTTGCCTGGCAATACAAGGTCCTGAATTCAATCCCTGGTACTGCAAATAAATAAGAGAAAGAGAGGAGAGAGAGAGAGAGAGAGAGAGAGAGAGAGAGAGAGAGAGAGAGAGAGAGAGAGAGAGAGAGAGAGAGAGATAATAAAGAAATAATACCCTGGTAGGATTTCAGATAATGAGTTCTATCTACCCTCTTTCCTCAGAAACAATACACTGGGTAGGAAAATGTAGTATCCCAGCAACGGCAATGAGCACATCTGAGAAAACCGACAGTACTTGGAAAATCATAAACTTCACTCTGAAGCTCCATCACAGTTCTGCATTTCCCACGATCTTGGCAGAGCAATGAATGATGTAACTTGCCTGTGTAAAGGAAACTGAAGTTGAGTAGAATGTAAGACACAAGAGGCTCCCTGATAACTCACAATCCCCTTTCATGATTTGAGGTAATGAGTTAAACAGAAAGTAAGCTGGATATATTGACTCCCAAAGTACGTCATTAAGGCAAATAAACCCACCGGAAGTGTTCCTACCAGGACATTTATGCACATAAATCCAAAAAGTGGATGAGCTACATTAGATCACTTTTAAAGTATTTATTAGAGTACATATTCTGGACAAGATGTCAACAAACATCATGTCACTGTTGCTTCCTACTAAATCAAATACAACATCTTGGAATGGTACAAGAGAAAACCAGAAGAGAAATCTAAAACATAGTAAGAGAAAGATGAGCTAAATCCATCGTCACAAAGACTTATGCTATGTTTTCTTCTGGGAGTTTGCTAATGGTAGCTCTTAAGTCTATGACACGTGTTGAATTAAAGTTTAGTTATAATGTCAAGTGACATGTCTAAGTTTATTATTTACATGTGGTGTCTAATTACCCAAACAGTAACAATACATACAAGAACAGAAATTTTTCTTTTCTTTCCTTTTCTTTTCTTTTATTTTGTTCTTCTTTTTTTTTTTTGTGCATAACCAAGGATCAAATTCAGAACCTTGCACTTGTCAGGCAGGCACTTGTGCCCCTAAGCAACTATCTCCCCAGCCCCAAAAATGTAAATTTGACTTCTGCTAAATAGAAGTTATTTGCACTTTGAAGGACTACCAAGAAAGTGAAGACACAAAATACAATAAATATTGCTAATTATGCATCTGTAATGATATTTGTAGATTATGTAAAGACTACTTACAATTCAATGACCAAAGATAAATAGGACAATATAAAATGAGAATATCGCTGGAATAGAAATTTCACCAAAAACCAAGATATGGACAAAAACAGGTGCTCAAAATCATTAGTTATTAGGAAAATGAAAGTCCAACCATTCATACTCAATGTGGCTAGAATAAATGTTTAGACATTCTGTCTTAGTTACTTTACTCATTGCTAGCAGAAATCATGTAACACCATAAATTAAAGAATACAAGGTTCAGTTTCCAGAGGTTTCAGTCCATAGTTTTTTTTACTCTAAGGAAGGGTGACATAGAAGACAATCATCACAGAGGAGAAACAGCCCATGCCAAGGCAGGCAGAAAACAGTGAGAAGAAAGAAGCATCAACAAATCTGCCTTCTTTAGGCTACAATCCTATTGATTGGTGTTAACCATGAGGCTTCCCTTGTCCGCACACTTCCTTAATTCACACTCACACACCCTAACCCAGCCACCTTCAAAATTCCCACCTATGATCACATGAGGCTTTGGTGGGACATCTAGATACAAGCCATGATAAACATCTGGGCAAGGATATTGAGAAATCAAATATATTAAATACGCAATTGAACCCACTGTTAAATATATGACTATCCGTTGACACAGAAAACCTACTCTCAGGCATGTAGCCAGGATAATTTTTTAAATCATTTATTTATGTATTCATTTATTTATTTATTTATTTATTTATTTATTTATTGGCACAGGGTCACACTATGCAGCTTGGTCTCATACTGATCTTCATGTCTCACCTTCCCCAGCACTGGGATTACAAGCACACACCACCATACCCAGTTTCAGTGAAAAGCTTAGCACTTGGGACTGGCACAGCATGTGGTACCAGGGATTGAACGTAGGTCCTTGTACTTGCCAGGCCGGTGTCTAGACCACTGAGTTATCTATCCAGCCCACACCCAAGATAATTTTTAAAAATATATTAACTAAAAGTTATATGTGAATTTTCATAGCACAGTTCTTTAAAAATACCTAAAAGGTGGAAATAATACAAATATCCATAAACAGAATATGGTATAAATGGAAAATTATTCAGCTATAGAAAGTTAACAAAGGACTGGCCAGATAGTTTAGAAAATTAAAGTAGCTGCCTTGGCAGAAGCAGGGACTGGGGCTTGATTCCCCAGTGTGCTGTGGTGGTTCCATCCCTGGAGCGCACTGGGACAGCGACTGAGACTGAGCACAGTAGCACACACCTGTAATCCCAGTGCTTGGGAGGGTGAAAATAGGAGGATCACTGTAGTTCCAATCTATGTGGTAACATCCTGTAAAACTTGTGCTATATACATAAAATATTACCAAAACACAGATAACATATTACCATATCAATAAATATTAAGAAAATTATACTCAGTGATGGAAACTAGTTAAAAGCCCATATCTTATATTATTCCATTATAGTAAATATATAAGTGAAAAATTCATTTGGACAGGAAAAGGATTAGTCATTGAACAGAAATGAGTTAGATAAGGAGGATCGTAATGGAAAACTTAAAGTTGATAGCTGAAATGTATGAGTTTTGATTTTGGAGTGACGAGAATGTTCCAATATCAGCTGTGGTCATGATTTCACAATATTATGAATATGCCACAAAACACCAAATTGTACATTTAAGTGAGTAAACTATATGATATGTGAATTACATTTTAATAAATCTGTCACCACAGAAGGAAGTGTTTAAACTAATGCAGAATAAATTAAATTTCAGAATGATAGCAACAACAACAAAAACTACCTAACACAGGAGAATATATTGCAGTGATAAAAAGATCAATCTATCACAAAAACTTATATTAAATATACCTACACAGGCTTGGGGAGGTAGCTCAGTAGAATAAGCACTTGCCTGATAAACGCAAGGTCCTGAGTTCAATCCCCAGTACCACAAAAAATAAATAAATAAATAAATAAACATTTACTAAGCAACATGCACTTCAAATACGTGAAGAAAAAAATTAAAGAGATAAGTTACATTTGGAACCATTTCCCTCCACTCTGAGTTACTGATAGAACTACTACAATATAAGCCAAATTTAAGAAATTTGATTAAATCAAATGATCAACACTTTCAGATTTCATTGTATAGAATAATGATCAAAGAATAATAAACAATGTGTACCTTTTTTCCCAGAACCCATAGAACTTTCTTCAAGACAGCATACATCTGTGTCATAAAATGAATTTCAATAAATTGAAATCATATAGAATGTGTTCTAGATCATAGACAAAGGAACTAGGAATTAATGGCTAAAAAGACAATAGGAAAATTTCTAAACATAGTGGGACTAAAGTCACACACCACATAACCCATGCCCAAAGAAGTCTCAAATGAAATTTTAAAATGTGCAACCTAGTAAGAAGATGAAAAACATTATCAAACATGAGATGCAACTTTGTGGTGATTGGCAAATATGTGACTGTAAATATTACCAATGGAAAAGAACAAAATATTCCTGAATCAATAATCTATGTTGGTAATGAGAAACCACAGAAAAAAGAGCAAATAAAGTTAATGCAAGCAGAAAGAAAGAACTAGTACAGAGACGATCGCTATCAGCAAATTTAAATTAGAGATATAGTAAATCAATGAAATAAAATCTTGTAATTCCAAAAGATCAATTGAAATAAAAACCTCTAGCATGCCTGACCAACTAAAAACACAGAACACAAATCTCAATATCAAGAAGGAAATCAAAACATCGCTACAGATCTGGTAACTATTAAGATTGGTAGGGGAGCACTTTGTCCTTATATTAATGGAATTTTCTCTTATGTGTGTGTCATATAGTAAACAAATAAAGAACAACAATAAAAAGCAATATCACTTTGATGAGCATATGACAAGGTGCTATGGTCAAACACCTATGTACTCACTCAGGTGGAATCATTAGAGAAACTTCTATGGTGGTTAGCTAAGGGCTCAACAGTGAGAAGGGGAGGATTGGTGGATGTGCTAGCATGTTATCACATGGACTGAAAATGTAGGAAGATACTAGAAAGCTGCCCGGCCCTGGTGAGTCTGGCCTGCATACACCACCAGGGGAGAAGCATGGTGTATCTTCTGGCATGCTATCCCAATATTTGAGGGCATCAGTGGATGCTAGACAGATGTGGAGATCTGGCAAGTCTGAACCCCTGATACCATAGTAGAAACCTTACTGAATCATATCCTACCCATCTCCCACCACTGTTTAGTTTTGGTGATATCTGGAAGATTTGAAAATGCCAAGACTAAGGAGCAAAAGGAAATCTTAGCCTTCTAGCCCACACAGAACAAGTCAAAGAAACAAATACATAGAAGAACTTGGAGACTTCTGAAATGATAGAACCTGAAATAGAGAAAGAACTGTGTCACGCTGGGGGCCAGGAATTTAGCTCAGTTGCCTAAGCACCTGCCTGGCAAGTATAAGTTCTTGAGTTCAATCCCTGATAGCACAAAAAAGAAGAAGCATATCAGGCTATAGAAGAAATCAGATCAGAAATAATCTGACAGGTCCAGAAAGAAATGACAACAATCATGAATGAATTGCTCAGCATATCCAAAAAAAAAGCAGGTCACTACATAGTTGTTAGGGGAAAAGTGTAAGAGGAAAAGAAAACAATCTAAATAGATATCCACCCAGTGTAAGAGCACCAAGCAACACAAGACAAAATTACACAGACATGAAAAATGAAATGAGCAATTATACAATGGTACTGGGGAACTTTTGAATGTATTTGGTACAAGGTCTCACTATGCAGCTCAGACTCATAGTGTTTAGCCTTCTGGAGCACTGGAATTGCAGAGATGCACCACCACGCCTGGTCTCAGTGGCCAGCTCAGTGCACCCAGGGGCAGATCCTGTTGGGCTATGGCACCAAGGATTAAATCCCAGTCCCTGCACTTGCCTAAGCAGGCACTTAGTCTGATGAGCTATCTTGCTGGCTCTTGTACTGTGGTACTTTAGCACCACACTGTCACCAAAGAAATAGATCAAATAGACAAGTCAGAAAAAAAAAAAAAAGTAACAGAGCTGAAGCAAATTGTGAAGAAATGGACTAAGTAGGCCTTCACATCGTGTTCCACCCAGCAAAGTTAGAATACACATTCTTTTTTTTTTCTTTTTTTTTTTTTTTGGTGGGACTGAGGTTCAAACTCACGACCTTGCACTTGCCAGGCAGGCACTTGTGCCACGGAGCTATCTCCCCAGCCCCCAGAATACACATTCTTTTCAGCTGCACTTGGGATGTTCTCCAAAATAGACAACATACTCACACATAGAGCACGATTAAGTAAATGCAAATGTATTGAAATTATCTCATGCATACTATCTGATTATAGTGCAATGAAACTGGAAATTATTGTCAAAAAAATCACAAAAGCACTATAAAAATATGGAAATAAAATAGCAAGCTCCTGAATAGTGGGTCAAAACTGAAAGTAAAGAAGTAACTATTTTTATTTTACTTTTATTAATCTTAATGAGAAAGAAATACCAATGAGAAAGTTTCACAACAGGTTAGAAGGCCACATACACTACTTAATACATTGAATATTTTTTTGTAGTTGTTCAGAGTACAAGATGCAGACATGATTGTCTCAACATCATTAGTACAAATGTTCTCATTGCACAAAGAGAAGGTAGCTGTATACAGAGTCCAATATTCCATAGGAATAGTGAATTATCAGTTCATCTGGCATTGTTGGAAGCTGTTGACTTGAGCCTTTTACACCTCAGCATATTAAAATGGCTTTCGTTTTTATACCTCGTGGCCATACTTTTCTGCTGGATGGTTAAGAGAAAGATAAAGCAAGATCGATACAACAAAAAATGTAACTTTTGTATCTAACAAGATCAGTCGGGTCCCTCAAGATTTGCCCTGAAACCACATACTGCGGTTTGCAGAACTTTTGTCAGTGTCATCCATCTGGATGGATCACAGCTATTGCTTGACCAATTTATTCTCAGTGAAAGCCTGAGAGAATATTTTCTTTCTATGTAACTCTCCTTAGCTACAGTATACTTCATCCATCTCTTTCCTCTGCTACCCCATAATCTCCTTCAATAGAAAATTTGTGAAAAACTTAGGCATCATTATACAGAAATTTAGGAACTGAACCATTTACAAAATTGTAGTGGTACACTTTTATGGCCTTTCTTCCTTGCCTCATATTCTCTTCCTTTCTTTCTTTCTTTCTTTCTTTCTTTCTTTCTTTCTTTCTTTCTTTTATTTTATTTTATTTTTAACCATTTATGTGAGAGAGTGTAGCAATAATTGACATGATTTTAGAAGCAGTGCACTATTAGAATACCAAAATAATAGGTATTCCAAGCATGGTTTTAGTATTACACATTGCTATCCTCAGTGTATTTGCTTAGTTCATAGATGTCAGCATACACAGTTAGTCAAGGGGCAAATTCTACCAATAACCTGCAAGATTCAAAAACATCTTGAAGATTTTAGGACCATTGTCTTAACCATCCTTTGTATAAATGAATGGTTTTGCCCCTACCATGTTTCCTAAATTTTCTCCTAGCTTTCACTTTGTTGTTTAATCATTAAATTCTTGCTTTCATTGGACTATGCTATGCCTTTCCATTTTTATTTCTTCTTTTGCATTCTTATATTAGGGAGACTATATGATACTTACACATATAGGTGTGGTTTATTTCATTTTTGAGTATGTGTTCAAGATACATCCACTTATATATGAAGGCTTTGAGGTTATCATTATTTATACTTGAGTAATACTCCATTATATAAAAACATCACATCTTTGTCCTTGATTCCTCAGGCGATGAGCATTTGGGTTGTTTCCAAGATAATGCTATCACAAATTATACTGCTATAAACAAAGTTTCACATATATCACTATGGCATGATGTTTTCAGTTCATCTGGGAAAATTCTGAGGGATAGTTGGATTGAATGGGATTTCCACTCCTAATTTTTTAAAGTAGTCTCCACACTAATTTCCATAATGGTTGCACCGGTCTACATTACCACCAGCAATGGAAAAGGGTTGCTTTTTTCCCCACAGGCTATCTAATATTTGTTATTGGTTGATTTCTTTATGATAACCGTTCTTTCTGGGGTTAGATGGTATCTCAGTGTGGTTTTAATTTGTATTTCACCAATAGCTAGTGAACTGAAGCATTGCTTCTTGTATTTATTAGCTTCTAGTATTTCTTTCTCCGTGAAGTGTGTTTTCATCTTAAATGCCCATTTCTGGATTGGTCTTTAAATTTTAGAACTCCAATGTTTTTAGTTCTTTTAAGTTCTAGACAGAAGACTTTTGTCTGAGTACTTGTTAGTAAAGATGTTTTTTAAATTTCTGGGTTCCCTTTTCACTTTGCTGGCAAGTTATTTTGACAAGCAAAAGCTTCTCAGCAAGAGGAAGTACCATTTGTTAACTCTTTCAAGTGGTATACATGCACTTTGATTTTTTTTGTCCATGAAATGCTTGCTTACCAAGAGATCTTCATGATTTCATCCTACTTTATCTTCCTGGATATTTAGTGTTTCTGTTTTAATATTTGGATCTTTAAAGCATTTTGACTTTAGTTTAGTGCATGGTGATAGATCTGGGTCAATTTTGAGATTTCAGCATGAAGAGAGCCAGTTTTTTTCCGGCACCATTTGTTAAGGAGGCTGTCTTTCATCCAATAAAAATGACTGGCCCCTTTGACAAAAATTAAGGACAGCTGAGTGTGTTTGTAGTTCCTTCTGCATCTTGCAATCTATTCCATTGATCATCAGGTTTTTTTTTTTTTTTTTTTTTTTTTTTTTTTTTTTTTTTTTTTTTTTTTTTTTTTTTT